>SKCR01008791.1:0-23620 GCA_019454045.1 Zanthoxylum bungeanum | reverse complement strand
TCAAACCATCTCTTCAATTTGCAGACTTGGCTTCTGATAAGATATTTTGGTACCCTTAGAGACCAAGCTGATGAGAGGATACCACACTATGGACAATTGTGACCCATAGCATCACTATTTGTCAGAGACATTGGGTTTTTGTACAAAATTAACTATGTGACAAAGGAAATGTTATTTTATCATTTTGTAATTAGATTACGTGAATATAAAAAGATAAAAGTCCTTATGATTAGTTCCGGATTAATATGATATGAGACATATCAATCCACAACGTTTAATCATTAAATATTTCCTAGTCGTATATTATCGAGCCTGGACATCGATAATACGGAATAGACTAGTATTGCACTTGTGCGTGTTATGGAAGCGTAACAACATAGTTTCATATATTTAAGTATTGGATACTTATGCAAGTGTGATAGGAGGCTGGTGTTTACCGATGGTACGGAAAACAGCTTTGCTCTGGATAGACCCATCGGAATCACATTGGTAGTATGACTATGTGTCTATGGGAATCCGAATCAGGGTAGGTGTATTTGGTCTTAACCTGAGACTTGCATTGCTACTTACTGCAACAATCAATACGATTGGTTTTGTCGTCCGGGGACTTTAACAGGTTCTCTGTACGCCTCTTATGGGTTTATTGAGAATCTTAGTGTATTGGGTGTGATGCAAGATGCAAGTATCACTTCAGTCATTGGACATGATGATCACGCAGGGATAAAAAAATAGTACTCTATTATGGTGCAACTATCGGGATAATATGACAAGGTCATGATTATCCGATTGAAGAGACTAGTTGCTAGTGATCCAATATATGCTTCGTACGAGGCAGACACTATTCCAGGCTGAAAGTGTTCAATCAAAGTCCCAAGGATCACAAAACATGCATAAAAAACCACATATGAACACATCAAAGGAGGTGCGGAATATACTCACATTGAATTTCGGTTTTGATGAATGAAGAACAAGATGCGTTTTGCATCCTCCAAGCTCACGGCAACAGCTCTCCAAGGCAGTGGGCTGCTCGGTTTGGACTGGTTCGGCTTCCTCCATGTTCGGCCATTGATGAGCTCCATTGAAGCTCAAAGCTTCAAGCTTCCATGCTCACGGAATCACTTCCCTATCACCTATGTATCACTCAAGGTGTGCTAGCACTCTTCATCTTCCTTGCTTCCCAATAATTCGGCAAACCAGAAAGTTTTTGAGAAGAAAACGGTTCCAAACCGTGAAGGAGAGGAAGAAGAGAAAGAGAGGGAAAAGAGATGGAGAGAAAAAAACGTAAAATGTTGCAGGTGAGAGAGAGAAAAAGATTTTTAATATTAATTTTTATTTCATTTACCAAGTAAAATAAATAAAATATATATAATATTATCTTTTTAATTCAAAAGTCAAAAGTTAAAAACAATAAAGCTTTTTCATCATTTCAACTTTTAACTTTAAGTCACATCACATCTATTCACTTTAATAAGTGACATATTGTCAAGTCACATCACTCAAAGTGACAATTAATTGACGATTGACGCGACTAGCGATTTGACGCTTGATGTGACTTGCGTGCCACGCTCGAATTCGAAATGCGAATGTGCTCGCAATCACTCTCGGGCTCGGGTCGCTAATTTTAAATTAACAATTTTCCGTCGCGTCGTAATTAAATGATTACGCCTAGCGAATCACTATTCACGTCGCTAACGAATTAATTCTAAATTAATTCGTTCGCCCGAATTAAAATCTAATTTTAATTCCGCGTCAAATCCAATTTCGATTAATATATCGAATATATTAATTTTATCGATTAATTCCAAATTAATCGTTCTCTCTCTTTAATTAATATTTTATCCCAGATAAAATATCTCCGCAATTAATCCCAGATTAATTTTCTCTCTCATCGAATTAATCCCAGATAATTCTATCTCTCTCTTCTAATTAATCCCAGATTAATCAAAGTGCGAGTAATACGTCATCGGTGAATCTTCAGGAACCGACCCATGAGATCTCCGGATATGTTGGCAGCAGTAAATACGATCGTCGGACTGTCCGAACACGTAAGTACCTCGTACTACGTTTATATCGATTTACAAGACAAGGTTAGCCTCTAGCAAAACGCCATGCCAACCCAATTCTCCAGAAATATTCTTACAGGAATATATAGATCTGTATCAAGCGTAGTATACCGTAGTATTGTGTATATCGGCCCAGTATCGGATAATCACGTGCTAGGGCTGGGGCTGGATAAGTGTCTGCCCCGTCCGAAACACATGTCGGATGTCTGGTAACATAGTCTCTATAATCGGATATACATGACCTGGTCACAATATCCCGATTGGTTGCGCAACACTCAAGAGCACTAGTACCATATCCTGCGTGACATCAACTCCAATATGACTGAAGTGACACTTCCATCTCGACATCACACCCAATACACTACGACTCTCTGATAAACCCAGAAGCGGTGTAACACAACCGGTTAAAGCCCTGTACCACCAAGACCAAAGTCTACCGATTATCGCAAGTATTAGCGATGCAAGTCTCAGGTTAAGACTATACACACCTACCTCGATTTCGGCCTCCCATAGACACATAGTCATAATACCAATGGGATTCCGAGGGGTCTATCCAGAGCGAAGCTGTTTCCCGTACCATCGGTGAAACACAACCTCCTATCGCACTTGCATAAGTATCCAATACTTATATATATGAGAACTATGCCGTTGTGCCCTCACAACGCGCACAAGTGCAATACTAGCCTATTCCGCATTATCGATGTCCAGTCTCGATAATACTTCGGCTAGGGATATTTAATGATTAATCCTTCGGGGATTGATACTGTCTCATATCATCTCAATCCAGGAACTAATCATATGGACCTCTCTTCATTTATACATCTATGGTGATCTAATCACAATGATGAGAGTGTGCAATTTCCTTGTCACATAGTTAATTTGTACAGCAACACCGTGATCTGTACAAATAGTGACGCTATGGGTCATATTATCCAACAATCTCCCACTTGGCACATAGCCAGTCACTCGAGTGTCTAACACCCGAACTATGTACAATTCGCTCAAATTTCTGAGGAAATGTTTTCGTCAGCGGATTTGCTTAATTATCGTCTGACGTGATTTACACGATCATCACATCGCCACGATGTATGATCCGAACGAATCAGATGATATAGAAGTATATATCTGGATCGTCGATGAGACCTTTAATTCTTTAGCCTGTGCTGACGCCTAGCTCAGCTGCTAACAGAACTATATCTAATCTAATTAGATTTATTATCGATCCAAATGGCTTCTATTGCTGCCTCAGCTGCAGCAATAATCCGCATTTGTTGTTAATTCGGCAACAGTTATCTTGCTCGGATATTTCCAGCTCACTGTCCCAATGTTCAAACTTTAGTACCGCCAGTAGAGTATTTACCGGTTTGGAAACTTGCAGCAGTGATCCCAGTCACTTCAAGTTCTCCATCTCCATAGTTTAAGACACATCTTAGTTCTCTCAGATACTAACAGATGTTCTTAATCTTCAATCCAGTGACTATCACTGGATTGACCTGTTTTGAATCCATATGCTCAAAGCGTATGATACACCAGGTCTTGTACATTTTTCAATGTACGGTTCCACGGAGAGTATTTCGAAAGCCAAGCTTTCGCCGACATTTATTTTTATGGGAATATCATTTCCAAGAAATGACGTATTATCATTATTTTATAGGACAGCCACTGTCAGTGCGCTCCCACTAACCCTCTTATTTACACTAGAATCATTTTCGTTTTGAATTAAATCATACACCATTATGATTGCATCAAAATGATAATTCAAGAACTTATGCTCGCGTCAGCAAGCATCATCCAAATGGATCTACAGTGGCAATAGGTAAAAGGTTGAATCGTAATCAATCACAATGTCGATAACGATACATTTCCGTTAAAAGCCTAGCTTTATACGTTGGTATATTGCCATCCATGTACGTCTTCCTTGAAGACTTATAGTACCAATAGGCACAATGCCTTGTGGTACATCAACTAGTATCCAAACTTATTGATATACATGGAATCCATTTCGGACTCATGACACTTTGTCATAATAGGGAGTCGATACTCGTATCACTTCCTTTGTTCTTGTGTATTCGAAGATTAATGGTATAGTTTCATCCTTGATGAATTATATATGTTCCATTAAGATTCAGTGCCTAGAACAGTATTACTCCGATTTTCATCGAGTTATACTATCCTCCCACTTACCACTGCATATCGGTATTCCTCTTAGGAAAACCGCGCATGGAGAGCAACAATCACATTGTTCTCATGTGAGATGTATAAGTACTATACTTATGGTTTCCCATAGGATAACCTATATTGGCACTTATCCAATTTGGGTCCTTAGTTTGGTATCATCCAAACGTCATGCCTAGCATACCCAAATTGTCAGGAATGAGAAACCTCGTTTCTTTCCTGTTCATATCCTATACGATATCTGTCAAACAGATTTATATGGAACCTTATTCTAAATAAGTTTTGCACTGTTAGTACATATCCTATTGAAGGAAATGGTAGCTCAAAGCGACTCGTGATTAACCTTATTATGTCTAACAAAATTCGGTTAATCCTGTTCGGACACACCGTCAAAATGACGTGTTCCAAGAGGAGTCCTCATTGAAAGAATACTATACTCTTTCAAGTATACGAGAAACTTACTGCTAAAGTTTTTCCATTACGGTCTTACCGTGGCGGAATAATGCTATAGCCGATCTGTTTGTGTATTTCGTGTCGAAACTTTAAAGTTTCTGATTTGTGTTCTTCAAAAGAAACACATAACCATAACGTGATGCCACATCCGTTAAGGTCACGAAATATTCATGTTCACATCTAGCCTAGCTAGATATGGGCCCACTTACTTCACCATGAATAGGGCTAACAGATCGGTGGCACACTAACACTATTACCAAGCAAATAGTATTTTAGGTACTTTACCTAATAAACTAGATTCGCGCAGACCTTATTTGAATAGTCAAATCAGTCCTAGTACCCACTCTTCAAAAGTGTGGATATACGAGTCTAATTAAATTGTGTCCTAGACAACAATGCCACAAATAAGTCTCTATTGATCAAATCAATTTGAGCTATTTATTTGTCAATTTATATGTTTGAGATTTTTATTTATATTCAAAATATAAATTCTGTTATTTATATCTAATATATTTATCTCAGTATCATCTTTATATAATAAAACACTCAGTGTTCTATAATATAAAGGTTTTATCCGCAACGGATTAAACACTGATAAAGAGATAATGTCTCTAGTCAAACTAGTTACATTATAACAGTTCCTAATTCAAGTACATACCCGAAGGGTAGTTCCTAAACTTAGGTATCTACGGTCGAAACAGCGACTTTCGTCCCGTTTCCGATTCGTAGAGCAATCTCAGCTTGAAGTCAGTATCCCGCTCAAAGCAGATTCTGAATATCAATACATATATTTATGTACCACACTAAGTATTTAAAATCTAATTTCAATACTAGCTGTGAACATAACTAAGACAAACATTTTTAAAGTTAGAGCCTCGCCCTTTCTTTAATTCCTTCGTGTCTTCCATATCCAAATGGTAGTCACTTTGGGATATGTCAATTATCCTTTTCAATATTTTAGGAACCTTAGGCCAAGCCTTGGGTTTTTAAAATATTGAAAGGAATGTGCACCTCGTGCTACATGCCCAATTGCAAACTTTGACTTTACATGAATAGTCAATTAATTCTCCAAGAATTATAAATTGCAATTTTAATACTTCTTAAATCCAAAATTAGATTTATGACAAGTATATTAAATTAAGCATTAAAGTCATCATCACAAAAATCTTCCAAAGATTTTATGCTCTACTTATCTTGCTTAATTTTGGGCTTAAGGTATAATAAGTTATTTTATCAAATAAAGTAACCTATTATATATTCCCAATTTGAAAATTAAATATTTTAATCCTAGATTATATTTTAAATATCCAACTTTTCAATTTTATCTTGATTACAATAGTCAAACTATTTAATCAACGATTAATGGTACTTTATATATTATAATGATTATAATAGTCCAACTATATAATCAAATATAATCCAAATTAATTAACCTCAATTACATTGATTACTATAATCCAATTATAAAATCAACTGTAAACTGAAATTAATTAATTCAAATATATTGATTAATATAATCCAATTATATATAATCAAGTATAATACAGTCCAACTTTAATTAAAACAACAATTTAAATATTAGTCTAACTAACATTTAATCTAATGACGAAATAATTTAAATGAGCGCATATGGCGAGTAATTGAACGAGTTGCAAATTCAATCCTTGCCTCCCACTATTTTTCGTCGAGCCTCTAACCCTCTGTCGAGTACTCGGGAAACCGTGTTTCCTAGTGGGCTAGGATCCGTTAAATATCACACAATCTTGACTTTGGCCAACAAATTGTATGATAATTAACTAGGTAGATCTCGAAGATCAATTGGATCTCATCCAACTCCTAGATCCAGTAGGTGGACATCCAAGTCCCAAACATATATCTTATATATGCCTATACATCGAATGTATACCCTAACCTTTTTCCTCTGAATCAACTAGGCCTTGGCTTTGGCACAACAAACCTAGTGATCCCAGTCAAGCGCGGACCCATTGACATGGAAGCTTCGTAATCAATGTCAATGGACAAGAAGTGGTCTTGACTTTGGCCAACAAACCACAACTTGGACACGACACCGATATGGAACAAAGCCTCGTGATTAAAACACATCTTTGATGGACAAGGCTTGACTTTGGCCACAACCCCTGCCAATCTCGGATCTTGAGTAAGAATCACTCAATGGAAGGAAAAACGCATGATATTTAACGAGGGTTTTTCGCGTGCAAATTGGCTACCAATTTAATTATCTTTGTTAAGGTCTCATCATCATACACCCTTAAGCATGCATTCTAAACACATAATAAAGCGAGTATGAAATAAAATAATAATGATATGCGGATGGATATTTTACATTGATCCTAGATCAAATCTCTCACTTTCTCTCTCCCGCTAGCACTTGTATTACTTCTACCCTTACACTACACTTCTAGAAAACCTCTTTTACATGGAGGGGAATAGGTGAGAAGAGAATACAAAGAAATAGGAGATAAGGCTGGACACGCAGGTCCAATTTAATAAATCAAATTTATTACAATTTCCAAAATCGCCCAACCCGACTAATATCCATCCGATATACATTATTCAAACATCACAACCATGTATTCATACAAGCATGTTATCAATCAATCAATCAAATTAATTAATCTTGAATATTAGTGATCATCCAATGTTCAAACAAAGATTTGATTTTTGTTCGAGTCAAACTCGTTTTGCGAACACGTACTCAAAGTACAATTTCTACGAATTAAATTAAATTACATAATTAAATCCAATTTAATACGTATTTAATTCTAATTCATTATTTAATTCCAAATTAAATATTACACCTTTTATTACGAACCTTTACGACTTAAATTCCAAATTTAATCGCAACGGGTCTCAAAGCCCGATAACATCTAATGTTTTATTTAATTAAAGTCCAATGGGCTTTTAATTAATTTCTATAGGCGTGGACTTTTGGTCAACTCGGGTCAAAACGAACAACCAAAATCCAATCCGGGAGTTACCCCATAAGCCTTTAAATTAATTTTGGCCCATTAGGCCCAATTAAATAATTAAGGTCCATTAAGTCATAATTGGACCTTTTGGATTCGGTTTTGGGCCTAATTGGATCCAACCATTTTGCCTAAACCCAACTTTGTTACAACAAAGCCCAAAAGCCCAATTACAACCTAACAAGCCCAATTTCCAAAATCAAGCCCAAATTAATTAACTTATAAAATTCCAAATTTCACAATTAATTAACCTAAGTGTAATACACAATCAATTACCCAATTAACATTTCTAAAACTCAATTAGCCTAATTAATCATGCACTTTAACAACCAAATAGTGTCCAACACAATTCAATTAAAATCAAACCCAATTAACATGCTATCAAGTCTCGGCAATTAGGGGTTTTTCAATTCGATTCGGTTTCAATCCAATTGAGTCCACAATCTTAATTTCCCAAATCAATTCAATTCATCCAATGAATCAAAACAACAAAATCACAATGAATTTCATGTCCATAAAGATTCGGCCAAGCCACTTTAAAAGGGAAAAATGTTCCAAATCAAAATTCAATCCAATTGAACTTCAAAACAACATTAACCAATTGTTTTAAGTCATCCAATGATCAAACAAAACAAATTACCAAGACATTAGGGTTATGCAATTTTCGGCCAAGCCTTCAATTTGGGGAAAATTGAATCCAATCCAATTTCATGAAATTGATCACACACAATCTCAATTAAACATGTTCTAAGCATACTTAAACATCCAATCAAATTAAAACATGCTCAAACACATTTTACCCAATTTCAAGTTTCATGTTCAACCTAAAGAATTGGGGAAAATTGATCTAATCCAATTTTCTTGAAATTGATCATGCACAACTTCAATTCAACCTCATTCAAGCATACTTCATCAAACAATTCAACCAAATCATGCCTAAATCGAGTTTAACCCAAATTAAAGTCTTGACCAACATTAAGCAAATTGGGGAAAATCAATCCAATCAATTTTTTTTGCCAATTGATTACATATAACTCAAATTAGATCATATACAAACATTCTTACACAATCATTTGTCAGAATCAAGCTAAAATCAAAAAGCCCCAAATTTGCTCAAGAACCCTAATTCGGTTTTCATGCATCAAAAGCTCTGATACCATTGAAAGTGTTCAATCAAAGTCCCAAGGATCACAAAACATGCATAAAAAACCACATATGAACACATCAAATGAGGTGTGGAATATACTCACATTGAATTTCGGTTTTGATGAATGAAGAACAAGTGCGTTTTGCATCCTCCAAGCTCACGGCAACAGCTCTCCAGGCAGTGGGCTGCTCGTTTGGACTGGTTCGGCTTCCTCCATGTTCGGCCATTGATGAGCTCCATTGAAGCTCAAAGCTTCAAGCTCCATGCTCACGGAATCACTTCCCTATCACCTATGTATCACTCAAGGTGTGCTAGCAACTCATCTTCCTTGCTTCCCTTTTTAAATTCGGAAACCAGAGAAAGTTTGAGAAGATGAAAAGTCCAAACGTGAAGGAGAGGAAGAAGAGAAGAGAGGGAGAAAGAGAGGGAAAGAGAGAGGAGAAAAAACGTAAATGTTGCATGTGAGAGAGAGAAAAAGATTTTTAATATATATATTTTTATTTCATTTACCAAGTAAAATAAATAAAATATATATATATCTTATCTTTTTAATTCAAAAGTCAAAAGTTAAAACATAATAAAGCTTTTTCATCATTTCAACTTTTAACTTTAAGTCACATCACATCTATTCACTTTAATAAAGTGACATATTGTCAAGTCACATCACTCAAAGTGACAATTTATTTGACGATTGACGCGACTAGCGATTTGACGCTTGATGTGACTTGCGTGCCACGCTCGAATTCGAAATGCGAATGCGCTCGCAATCACTCTCGGGCTCGGGTTCGCTAATTCCAAATTAACAATTTTCCGTCGCGTCGTAATTAAATGATTACGCCTAGCGAAATCACTATTCACGTCGCTAACGAATTAATTCTAAATTAATTCGTTCGCCCGAATTAAAATCTAATTTTAATTCCGCGTCCAATATCCAATTTCGATTAATATATTGAATATATTAATTTTATCGATTAATTCCAAATTAATCGTTCTCTCTCTTTAATTAATATTTTATCCCAGATAAAATATCTCCGCAATTAATCCAAGATTAATTTTCTCTCTCATCGAATTAATCCCAGATTAATTCTATCTCTCTCTCTAATTAATCCCAGATTAATCAAAGTGCGAGTAATACGTCATCGGTGAATCTTCAGGAACGACCCATGAGATCTCCGGATATGTTCGCAGTAAATACGATCGTCGGACTGTCCGAACACGTAAGTACCTCGTACTACGTTTATATCGATTTACAAGACAAGGTTAGCCTCTAGCAAAACGCCATGCCTACCCAATTCTCCAGAAATATTCTTACAGGAATATATAGATCTGTATCAAGAGAGTATTAGTATAGTATACCGTAGTATTGTGTATCGGCCCAGTATCGGATAATCACGTGCTAGGGCTGGGGCTGGATAAGTGCCTGCCCCGTCCGAAACACATGTCGGATGTCTGGTAACATAGTCTCTATAATCGGATATACATGACCTGGTCACAATATCCCGATTGGTTGCGCAACACTCAAGAGCACTAGTACCATATCCTGCGTGACATCAACTCCAATATGACTGAAGTGACACTTCCGTCTCGACATCACACCCAATACACTACGACTCTCTGATAAACCCAGAAGCGGTGTACACAGAACCGGTTAAAGGCCTGTACCACCAAGACCAAGTCTACCGATTATCGCAAGTATTAGCGATGCAAGTCTCAGGTTAAGACTATACACACCTACCTCGATTTCCGCCTCCCATAGACACATAGTCATAATACCAATGGGATTCCGAGGGGTCTATCCAGAGCGAAGCTGTTTCCCGTACCATCGGTGAAACACAACCTCCTATCGCACTTGCATAAGTATCCAATACTTATATATATGAGAACTATGCCGTTGTGCCCTCACAACGCGCACAAGTGCAATACTAGCCTATTTCGCATTATCGATGTCCAGTCTCGATAATACTTCGGCTAGGGATATTTAATGATTAATCCTTCGGGGATTGATACTGTCTCATATCATCTCAATCCAGGAACTAATCATATGGACCTCTCTTCATTTATACATCGATGGTGATCTAATCACAAATGATGAGAGTGCAATTTCCTTGTCACATAGTTATTTGTACAGCAACACCGTGATCTGTACAAATAGTGACGCTATGGGTCATATTATCCAACACAGGCCTAGGCCTTGCATGTGATATCCGATACTGGATCGCAATACGCAATACTTGATATACTACGCTTGATATAGATTATATATTCCTTAAAGAATATTTCTGGAGAATTGGGTAGGCACGGTGCTTTGCTAGAAGCCAACCATGTCTTGTAAATCGGTAAGAACGTGTTACGGGGTACGCACATATTCGGATAGTTCGACGACCGGATTTACTGCCAACATATCCAAGGATCTCATGAGTCGCTTCTCGAAGATTCATCGATGACGTTTAACTCGAACATAATTAATCTGGGATTAATTATGAGAGAGAGAAAATTAATCTAGGATTAATTACGGCAAGAATTTATCTGGGATAAAATTCGATAAGAAGAGAGAGAATGATAAATTTGGAATTAATCAATTAAATAATATATTCGATATATTAATTGAAATTAGATTTCGACGCGAAATTAAAATTGGATTTTAATTCGGGCGAACAAATTAATTTAGAATTAATTCGCGAGTGACTTTCGTAATAATTTTGCGAGGCACTATTATTTAATTAAATTGGATTTAATTACGTCACGACAGAAATTTCGTTTAAAATCGGATTAAGCGAACCCGAGCCCGAAGTGTGTTGAGCAAGCCACTTGAATTTTGAATTAAAGTGGGTCCCACCAACTTACATTACTTATCCATCAAGTGTCAATTTGGTGATGAAAGTGGTTGGAGGCATTAAATGTATTTTTCCCTCCAACACATTTTGCTTTAGTTTTTGGTAAACCTAATACCAACTTTAAGATTTTGATTTTGGAAAAGTTGTAAATTGATTTTAGAAATCAAAATACCAAAAGCTAAAACTCTCTTCCCTCCTCTCATATTGCCGTGACTTCTCCCTCTCCCCTTGGAAGTTTTGCTTCAAAATTTCTTAAGTGCTAGCACATAAAGGAGTCTACAAAGGTGTTAGGGAAACCTTTCCCATTGAGTTTGGAATCAAAGTTCAAAGCTTGGAGCTAAACTATTCATACAAATGAGAGTTTGGAGCACTTCTCAAAGGAGCAAAATTTTTGTATTCTCTACATCCATATTGCCGACCAATGTAAGTATTATTTCCGCAATCTTATTTTGAGTATTAACACAATTTATGCTTAATAGATCCTTGGCATGTTCTAGGAGAACCCAACAATGGTATCATGAGCCAATTTTAAGCATGAAATATTTAGGGTTCATAATAACTTTATTTTGGGGATTTTGTTATTTGAGCATGATATCTTTAAATTGAATGTTGGTTATGTTTAGATTATGATAACTTAGAGTTATGCATGATTAATTGTGAGAAAAATTGTTTAGATTAATTTTCCCCAATTTGTATGCCATGGCCGAAACTTATGGACCTTAGGATCTCATGGTAATTTTTGAATTTTAGACCATTGGATGTGTTTAAATGCTTGAGATATATTGATTTTTGATTTAATTGATTGAAATCAAAATTGGTTAATTTTATGCATGAAAACCGTGAGATTGATGAGCATGTTATGAGTTGATTTTGCTTCAATTGTGTTGGACATGAATTGAACATAATAAAGCATGATTAATTAAGTAAATTGGTATTTTGGAAATATTAATTTGACTAATTAATTATGACTATACACTTTAATTAAAAATTATGATATTTGGAATATTATAATTTAATAAATTAGTCTACAATTTGGAATTGGGCTAAAATTATTGTATTTGGGCTTAATGGGTTTGGTTGGGCCAAGTTGGTTTAGGACAATTGGATTGGATCCAAATTGGGCCTAAAATCATTCCATAAAGTCCAAATATAATAAATGGGCCTTTAAATAATTAATTGGGCCTAATGGGCCAAAATTAATTTTATGGCAAAGGGTGATTCCTTATCGGGCTTTGGTTGCCAAAGTCCATGCCTTGAGAATTAATTAAAAGCCCATTGGACTTTAATTAAATTGACATTGGATGTTAATGGGCCTTTGAGACTCATTTAGATTGGATTTAGAATCTATGTCTAATAGGCACATTAATAAGTGTAATTATTTAATTTAGAATTAAATATGAATTAGTATTGATTACAAATAAATCAGATTAAAATTGTAGTTCGATATAATCAAGAATTCGCACTTTAAGTACTTATTCTTAAACGAGTTGGACTCGTGCAAATCAAATCATTGTTTGAACATTGGATGATCATAATTCAAGATTAATTAATGGATTAGATTGATTGAATAACATGCTTTGTGTGAATACATGGATGTATTGTATGAATAATGTATATCGGATGGATATTAGATGGGTGAGGGCATTTTGGAAATTATTGTAATAAATTTAGAATTATTAAATGGGACCTGCGTGTCCAGCCTTTATCTCTTGACTCTTTGTAATTCTCTTCTCACCAATTCCCCTCAATGTTAATAGGGTTTCTTTATTGTATTATGTAATTGGGTAGAAGTTAGAATAGTGCTAGCCAGGGAGAGGAAAATGAGAGATTTGTTCAAGGAATAATTTGTTGAATATCCATCCGCATATATTATTATTTATTTCGTGCCTTATTATGCTTTTAGAATGCATGTTTAAGGGTGAATGATGAGACCTAATCAAAGATAATAAATTGGTTGCCAATTTACGCGAAAAAACCATCAAACAAATATTAAGCGAATTCCTTCCATTGAGTGGATCTCTCTCAAGATCCAAGATTGTCATTGGTTTGTTGGCCAAAGTCAAGATCAATGTCCATCGCGGATGTGTTTGAACCACGAAAGCTTTGTTCTATATCGCATGTCTTGGGAAAGTTGTGATTTGTTGGCCAAAGTCAAGGTCACTTCTTGTTCATCGACATGGATTACGAAGCTTTCCCACTGTCAATGGGTCCCGCTTAACTGGAATCATTAAGCTTGTTGAGCCAAAGCCAATGCTAGTTGATTCAGAGGAAAAGGTTAGGAAAATATATTGGATATATTGGTATATATATTGATATATTTCGGACTTGGAGGTCCACCTACCGGATCTAGGAATTGGATGAGATCCAATTGATCTTAGAGATCTACCTAGTAAATATCATACAGCTTGTTGATCAAAGTCATGGTTGTGTGTTATTTAACGGGATCCTAGCCCACTAGGAAACTAGGTTTCCCGAGTACTCAACAGAGGGTTAGAGGCTCGCCAAAAAATAGTGGGAGACTAGTATTGAATTTGCAATTTCTTTCAAATACTTGCCAATACACGCTTTCAAATTATTTCGTCATTTTATATATTTATTAGTTGGACTAATATTTCATTATTTTTAATTGTAACAATTGGATTTACCCAAAAAATCGTTAATTGAATAGTTAGACTATTGCAATTAAGATGGCGGGAAAGATCAACGTTAGGGACATTATCATGGGCGAAAATGTCTTTAATGGTGCGAACTTTCCTGACGGGATATGAACCTCAGGATTGTCCTGGGGGCCGAGAAGATGCTCTATACGATAGAGAGACCTCTCGGGCCTAAGCCCGAAATTAACCAGCCGCTTGAACTTGAGCTTTGGAAGACTCACAACGATGACAACTCAATTGCTCAATCTGTCATGCTCGCTGCAATGACCCCTCAATTTTATCACAAGAACAAGGGATTGGATCCCTATACTATGATGGAAAAATTGAAGGACCTTCACTGATCTAACCCTAGACAAATGTATGAATTGTAGAAGAAGCTCTTTCGTTCTCGAATGTCAGAGGGTATATCTGTCGAGCACCATGTGTCGCAGATGATTGCTGACATCGAACAGCTGGGTCAGGTAGGCATAACCTTTGAGGCTGATACTTCTATAGATTTGATCTTGCAGTCTCTTCCTAACAGCTGGAGTGGGTTCATCATGAACTACAATATGATGAACGAATACCATACTCTTGGAGAGTTGATGGCAATGCTGCGTGAAGTAGAAAAAGAGCTATTGAATGGCAAAAAACACGAGGCGCACTTCGTTTCGACATCTCAGTCTGCCAAGGCTTGGCCAAAGGCTACTGGAGGCGTAAAGAATAAGAAGAAGAGAAAAGGCAAGGCCAAATCATCAAAGTCTTATAGGAAAGAAAAAGACAAATCCCAAGATGTCTGCCTATAATGTGGCAAACGGGGTCACTGGAAGCGTGACTGCCATGAGTACAAGGCGCACATGAAGGAAATCAAAGCGGGCAAGGCACCGGATTCAGGTATGTTGTTATAGAAATAAACATATCTACTTCTAGTTTTAAAAATTGGATTTTTGATTCTGGTTGTGGTACTCATATATGTACTGATGTGAAGGATCTGCAGATTAGCAGGAGACTGGCTTCAGGAGAAATAGACCTTCGAGTTGGAAATGGGACTAGAGTCTCCGTTTTGGCTGTTGGGACCTATATTTTGGAACTTCCCTCAGGGCATGTACTAAATCTATCAGACTGTTATTATGTACATAGTTTGACTAGGAATATTATTTCTGTATCTTTATTAGCCCAATGTGGGCATACTTTTGTATTCAGAAACACTGGGTGTTTTGTGTATAAAAATGATATTGAGATATGTAGTGCTGATGTGAATAATGGTCTTTATATTTTGAATATAAACAATCTCAAAATATAATGTAACAAACAAAAGGCTTAAATTAAGTAACAAAGATGAAACTTATATGTGGCATTGTCGTCTCAGACACATTAACAAGACTCGCATATCCACACTTTCGAAGAGTGGGTACTTGGATGGATTTGATCCAAATTCATATGACATATGTGAATCTGGTTTATTAGGCAAAATGCCTAAAACACCTTTTAGCGGTAAATGTGCACGTGCCACCGAACTATTAGCCCTCTTTCATAGTGATGTGTGCGGGCCCATTTCTAGCCAGGCTAGAGGTGGATATGAATACTTCGTAACCTTTACGGATGATGCATCGCGTTATGGTTATGTGCATCTTATGAGACACAAGTCGAAAACCTTTGAGAAATTCAAAGAGTTTTGACACGAAGTAGAAAAACAGACCGGCAAAAGTATTAAAACATTACGGTCGGACCGTGGTAGAGAATACTTAAGCAATGAGTTCTTGATTACTTGAAAGAATATGGTATTCTTTCACAGTGGACTCCTCTCGGAACACCTCAATTAAACGGTGTGTCCGAATGGAGAAACCAAACCTTGTTAGACATTATAAGGTCTATGATGAGTCGCACTGAGCTACCTATTTCCTTTTGGGGATATGCATTGAACAGTGCAATACTTATTTTGAATAAGGTTCCGTCAAAGTCTATTCAACAGACTCCGTATGAAATATAAACAGGAAAGAAACCGGGTTTCTCATTCCTGAAGATTTGGGGATGCGGGGCATACGTTAAACGTTTGGATAGTACCAAACTAGAACCCAAATCAGATGAGTGCCTATTTGTAGGTTATCTTAGGGAAACCAAAGGATATTACTTCTACAACCCATAAGAGAACAAAGTATTTGTTGCTCTACATGCGATTTTCCTTGAGAAGGAATTCCTAAATGCAGTGTTAAGTGGGAGGAAGGAAAGTAGAACTCGATGAAATCAGAGTGATACTGTTCTCGGCACAGAACCCTTAATGGAACATGAACAGTTCATCAGGGATGAGACTGTACCACATCTTCGAATACAAAAGAACCGCGTAGGTCAGAGAGTGTCAGAAAACAACCTGAGAGGTAAGGGTTTCTAATCTCACCTCATGTGGATATTAATCTTATTAAAGAAGACGAACCAGCTACGTATGAGGAAGTGATACAAGGTATCGACTCCGGTTTATGGTAAGATGCCATGAAATCCAAAATGGATTCCATGTACACCAACCAAATTTGGACACTGGTTGATGTTGGATAATATGACCCATAGCGTCACTATTTGAACAGATCATTGTGTTGTTGTAGCAAATTAACTATGTGACAAGGAAATTGCACTCTCATCATTTGTGATTAGATCACCTTAGATATATAAATGAAGAGAGGTCCCTATGATTAGTTCCTGGACTGAGAATGATATGAGACAGTATCAGTCCCCGAATGATTAATCATTAAATATCCCTAGCCGGAGTATTATCGAGACTGGACATCGATAATGCGGAATAGGCTAGTATTGCACTTGTGTGCGTTGTGAGGGCACAACGGCATAGTTCTCATATATGTAAGTGTTGGATACTTATGCAAGTGCGATAGGAGGTCGTGTTTCACCGATGGTACGGGAAACAGCTTCGCTCTGGATAGACCCCTCGGAATCCCATTGGTATTATGATATGTGTCTATGGGAGGCCGAAATCAAGGTAGGTGTGTATAGTCTTAACCTGAGACTTACATCGCTAATGCTTACGACAATCGATATACTTTAGTTGAGGTCGTCTAGACTCTAACCGGTTCTGTGTACGCCAATGCCGGGTATATTGAGAATCGTAGTGTATTGGATGTGATGTCAAGACGGAAGTATCACTCCAGTCATAGTGGAGATGATGTCACGCAGGATACGGTATTAGTGCTCTTAAGAGATGCGCATCCAATCGTGATATTATGACCAGGTCATGAATATCCGATTATAGAGACTAGTTACTAGACATCCGATATGTGTTTCGGACGGGGCAGACACTTATCCAGCCCCATCCCTAGCACGTGACTATCCGATACTGGGCCGATATACACAATACATTAGTATACTACGCTTGATATAGATCTTAAATATTCTTAAAAGGATATGCCGGAGAATTGGGATGACTTGGTGCTTTGCTAGGAGTTGACCTTGTCTCGTAAATCGGTAGAACGTAGTACTTGGTACGTACGTGATTCGGATACTCCGACGACCGTATTTACTGCCAACTTATCCGGAGATCTCATGGGTCGCTTCCCGATAATCCACCGATGACGCACAACTCGCACTCTTGAATAATCTGGGATATACAGAAGAGAGAGAAAATTAATCTAGGATTAATTACGGAGATATTTTATCTAAGATAAAATATCGTTAGAGAGAGATAACGATTAATTTGGAATTAATCGGTAATTAATATATTCGATATTAAAACGAAATTAGATTTCGACGCGGAATTAAAATTAGATTTTAATTCGGGCAAACGAGTTAATTTAGAATTAATTCGTTAGCGACGTAAATAATATTTCGCTAGGCGCAATTATTTATTTAAATTCGATTTAATTAACGTCGCGACGTAAGCTCGGTATTTCGGAAATATCGAACCCGAACGCGTGAGTGTACGTGGGCCCACTTTCATTTGGAAACTTGTGGGGCCCACATGACACATGTCATATTATGCATATTTATTCTAATGCATTGCATGAAGATTGTGTACAATACACTCAATGGTCTTGCATGGAGTTGAGTGTTTGACACTCTAAACCATTGCATGATTTGTGTCATAAATTTATTATCAATTTAATAAATTTTATGGCATAAATATAAATTGATTTTTGGTAAATCATTTTCAATTTAACACAACTTCAATCTCTCTCAAATTCTCTCTTCTCCTCACGCCAAACACAAAACTGTGGACTGTTTTTGACTAGTTTGGGCGTGACTTTATGGGGAGCAAGGGTTGGGTTTCAAGGTGAAAACCGCAAGTGCTAGCACACTACGAGTCTTGCGAAGGTGGTAAGGGAGGTTCACCCTGAGGCGGGATTCATCCGACGGAGTTTGGAGCTTCGTTTGAGACCCGAAACTGCCAAGACAGTGAGCATGGACTGCTGCAGTGGGCTTACAAAGGCAGTGCGTTTTTGGGCTTGATTCGTCTTCAATTCGACATAACCGATCAATGTGAGTATTCCGCTACCTCCGTTGATGTATTCACGCATGTTTTCATGTCTTGATTTGATCTTGGGACCTTAGAAAAACCCAACAATGGCATCAAGAGCTAATGTTGCAAGCATGAAAAATGTAGGGCTTAAAATTTGGGTAAATGTTGTTGAGCATGATTTGAATAAATTGCTCGTTTGAGTATGCTTATAACATGTTTAAATTCATATTGGTTGGACTAATTTGACGAAATTGGAAAAATTTTGGAATAATTTTCCCCAATTTATTCACCTTGGCCGAATGTATATGCATTTTTGGGATCTTGGATTTTTTGATTTTTTAATTCCATTTGATGAGTTAGAATCGATTAGGTTGACGTTAATTTGAATCGAATTGGATTGGATTTCGAATTGGAAAAAAATCCCCAAAATCTTACCTTGGCCGAATTGGTGTAATGCCCTAATGTCTTGGTGTTTTTGATTTTGTGACATTGGATGTGTATAAAATCAAATCGGATGGTGATTTGATGTCGATTGTAGGTTCGATTGGATCGAAACCAATCGGACACAAAATCCCTCCTTGGCCGAGAGCATGAAAGCATGTAAATGGGTTTGATTTTTCATTATGTGTGTTTGACAGTTAATAATGAATTAAGTATGATTAATTGGACTAATTTAGTGTTTTGGAAATGTTTTTAGTTGATTAATCATATAATGCACTTTTGGTAATTAAATTGTGAAAATTGGATTTTTGGATTTAATTAATTGGGCCTAATTTTGGAAATTAGATTTAAAGTTGTAATTGGGCCTATTGGGCTTGATTTATCAAGTTTGGTTTAAGCCAAATGGATTGGATCCAATTGGGCCCAAAACCTTGACCATTAAAGCCCAAATGCCACTTAATGAACCTTTAAAGTTCAATAGGGCCTAATGGGCCAAGATTGATTTATGGGCTTATGGGGTAAATCCCGGATAGGACTTTGGTATATCGGTTTGACCCGAGTTGACCAAAAGTCCACGCCTTAAGAAATCAATCAAAAGCCCATTGGACTTTAATTGAATTGACGTTGGACGTTATCGGTTTTTGAGACGCGTACGATTAGATTGGAATTTAAATCGTAAAAACAAAAGGTTTATTAAATAAAAGTGTAATTTAATTTTGGAATTAATAGTGGATTAGTATTAAATACATGTTAAATTAGATTTAATGATGTAGTTTAATTTAATTCATGAATTCGTACTTTGAGTACTTATTCACAAAAAAACGAGTTTGACTCGAACAAAATCAAATCGTTGTTTGAACATTGGATGATCACTTAATTATCAGATTAATTAATTTGATTAGATTGATTGATAGCATGCTTATGTGTGTGAATACGTGGTTGTGTTGAATGAATAATGTATATCGGATGGATATTAGACGGGGTGGGCAATTTTAGAATTGTTGTAATAAATTCGATTTATTAAATTGGACCTGCGTGTCCAGCCTTATCACCTCTATTCTCTTTGTATTCTCTTCTCACCTATTCCCTCTATGTATATGAGGTTTCTTTAGAAGTGTAGTGTAACGGGTAGAAGTAATACTAGTGCTAGCTTGAGTGAGAAAGGGAGAGATTTGATCTAGGATCAATGTGTTAAGTATCCATCCGCATATCATTATTATTTATTTTCATACTCGCTTTATTATGTATTTAGAATGCATGTTTAAGGGTGTATGATGATGAGACCTTAACAAAGATAATTAAATTGGTAGCCAATTTGCACGCTAAAAACCCTCGTTAAATATCAAGCGTTTATTTTCCTTCCATTGAGTGATTCTTACTCAAGATCCGAGATTGGCAGGGGTTGTTGGCCAAAGTCAAGCCCTTGTCCTTCGAAGATGTGTTTTAATCACGAGGCTTTGTTCCATATTGGTGTCTTGTCCAAGTTGTGGTTTGTTGGCCAAAGTCAAGACCACTTCTTGTCCAACGACATTGATTACGAAGCTTCCATGTCAATGGGTCCACGCTTGACTGGGATCATTAGGTTTGTTGTGCCAAAGCCAATGCCTAGTTCATTCAGAGGAAAAAGGTTAGGGTATACATTCGATGTATTGGCATATATAAAATATATGTTTGGGACTTGGATGTCCACCTACTGGATCTAGGAGTTGGATGAGATCCAATTGATCTTTGAGATCTACCTAGTTAATTATCATACAATTTGTTGGCCAAAGTCAAGATTGTGTGATATTTAACGGGATCCTAGCCCACTAGGAAACACGGTTTCCCGGACTCACTCGACAGAGTGTTAGAGGCTCGACGAAAAATAGTGGGAGGCAAGTATTGAATTTGCAACATTCGTTCGAATACTCGCTAAAACGCGCTCATCTACATTTTACTCGTCATATTAATCAAAAGTATTGTTGGACTAAATTTTATGTTGTTTTAAATATATATATAGTTGGACTATATAAAAACTCATTCAATATATAGTTGATTTTATAATTGGATTATAGTAATCAATATAATTGAATTAGAATGATAGTTGATTTTATAATTAGATTATAGTAATCAATATTAAAATTATAGTTGATAAATAATTGGATTATTGTAATCATTATAATAAATAGTACCTTATTAAAATTGATTAAATAGTTGGACTATTGAAATCAAGAAAGAATTGAAAGGTTGAATATTTAAAATATATAATCCTTGGATTAAATGTTTTAAATGATTTAATTTTCAATTGGGAATTAATAATAGGTTAATTTATTTGATAAAATAACTTATTATGACTAAGCCCATAATTAAGCAAATAGTAGAGCATAAAGTCTTTGGAAGATTTATGTGATGATGACTTTAGTGCTTAATTAATATACTTACAATAAATCTATCTTTAGATTTAAAAGTATTAAATTGCAATTAATTGACCATTCTAGTGAGAAAAGTCAAAGTTTGCAATTGGGCATGTAGCACAGGGGCATCATTTTCGATATTCTAAAACTCAAGGCTTGGCAAAAGGTTTGTGAAATATTGAAAAGGTAATTGACATATCCCAAAGTGACTACCATTTGGATATGGAAGACACGAAGGAATTAAAGGTAGGGAGATGGCTCTAACTTTAAAAATATTTGTCAAAGTTATGTTTACTACTAGTATTAAAATCGGATTTTAAATACTTAGTGTGGTACATAATACATATATGTATTGACGTTCAGAATCCGCTGTGAGCTGGATACTGGCTTCAAACCGAGATTTCTCTGCGAATTGGAAACAGGACGAAAGTCGTTGTTTCGACCGTAGATACCTAAGTTTAGGAATACCCTTTTGGTATGTACTTAAATTAGGAAATGTTATAATGTATTTAGTTTGACTAGAGACATTATCTCTATATCAGTGTTTAATCCGATGCGGATAAAAACCTTTATATTCTAGAACACTAAAGTGTTTCATATATAAAGATGATACTGAGATAAATACATTAGATGTAAATAACATAATTTATTTTGAATATAAATAAAATCTCAAACATATAAATGACAAATAAATAGCTCAAATTGATTTGATCAATAGAGACTTATTGTGGCATTGTTGTCTAGGACACAATTAAACAAGACTCGTATATCCACACTTTTGAAGAGGTGGGTACTAGGACTGATTGGACTATTCAAATAAAGTCTGCGAATCTAGTTTATTAGGTAAAGTACCTAAAATACTATTTACTTGGTAATAGTAAAAGGGCCACCGATCTGTTAGCCTATTCATGGTGAAGTAAGTGGGCCCATATCTAGCTAGGCTAGATGTGAACATGAATATTTCGTGACCTTAAACAGATGCAGCCTTTACGTTATGTGTGTTCTTTTGAAGAATACAAATACGAAACTTGAGTTTCGACACGAAGTATACAAACAGATCGGCTGCAGTATTATGCCGCTACGGTAAGACCGTATTGGTAAATACTTAAGCAGTAAGTTTCATATGTACATGAAAGAGTACGGTAGTCTTTCATATGAGGACTCCCCTGAGACACGTCAATTGATGATGTGTCAGAACTAAAAACCAAGTTTTTTTGGACATGATTAGGTTTTTCGCGAGTCGCTCTGAGCTACTGTTTCCCTTCAACATGATATGTATTAACAGTGCAAAACTTATTTAGAATAAGGTTCATGTAAATCCTAATGTAATGTTTGTTTGACAGATATCATATAGGATATGAACAGGAAAGAAACGAGGTTTCTCATTCCTGATAATTTGGGTATGCCAGGCATAAAGTTTGGATGATACCAAACTAAGAACCCAAATTGGATTAGTGCCAATATAGGTTATCCTAAGGGAAACCATAAGTATAGTACTTATAAATCCCACATGAGAACAATGTGATTGTTGCTCACCATGCGGTTTCCTGAGAGGAATACCGATATGCAGGGGTCAGTGGGAGGATAGTGATACGCAATGAAAATCAGAGTAATACTATTCATAGCACGAAGTCCTTAATGGAACACAAACAATTCATCTATGATGAATCTGTACCATTAATCTTCAAATACACAGAAATCGGGGGTAGATCGGATAGAGTCAGAAAACAACCTAGGGTATGGGTTTCTGATCTAACCTCATTAAGATGTCAAACTTATGAAGGTATATCCACCGACTACGTTTGATGAATGAAGTGATACGAGATATCGACTCCTGTTATGGCAAAGTGCCATGAGTCCGAAATGGATTCCATGTATAACGACTATTATGGATACTAGTTGTTGTACCACAAAGCATTGTGCCTTAGTACATTATACGTCTTCAAGGAAGACATACATGGATGGCAACATACCAACGTACAAAGCTAAGCTTTTGACGGAAAGGTATTGTTATCAACATTGTGTTAATAAC
>SKCR01008790.1:0-23614 GCA_019454045.1 Zanthoxylum bungeanum | reverse complement strand
TCCAATTACGTAATTAATTACCTAAAGTGCATTACATGATTAATCGACTAAATCAATATTTTTAAAACACCAAATTAGTCTTATTAATCATATTCAATTCATTATCATATGTCAAACACACTAAATGAAAAATCAAACCCATTTACATGCTTTCATGCTCTCGGCCAAGGAGGGATTTTGTGTCCGATTCGGTTCGATCCATCCAAACCTACAATCGACATTAAATCACCATCCGATTTGATTTCATACACATCCAATGTCACAAAACCAAAATTACCAAGACATTAGGGCAATGATACATTCGGCCATGGTAAGGAATTTGGGGTTTTTGTCCAATTCGAAATCCAATCCAATTCGATTCAAATTAACGTCAACCTAATCGATTCTAACTCATCAAATGAATTAAAAATCAAAAAATCCAAGATCCCAAAAATCATCAAACCATTCGGCCAACACATCCATTTTGGGGAAAATAATTCCAAATCACTTTTCATCAAATTAGTCCAACCAAGATGAAATTAAACATGTTATAAGCATACTCAAACAATCAATTTATTCAAATCATGCTCAAATCACATTTACCCAAATTTTAAGCCCTACAATTTCATGCTTGCAACATTAGCTCTTGATGCCATTGTTGGTTTATTCTAAGGTCCCAAGATCAAATCAAGAGATGAAAATATGGTGAATACATCAACGGAGGTAGCGGAATACTCACATTGATCGGTTGAGTCGATTTGGAGACGAATCAAGCCATTTTCTTCACTGCCTTCACGCCCACTGGTGGCAGTCCACTGCCCTGCAAAACAGAAATTGAGTGAAGAAACGGAGCTCCGAGCTTCATCCGATGGATCCCGGCTCATGGGTGAACCTCCCTACCACCTTCGCAAGACTCGTAGTGTGCTAGCACTTGCGGTTTTCACCATGAAAACCCACCCTTGCTTCCCTATGTTCACGCCCAAACTGGTTCAAAACCAGTGAAGAAAGCCACACTTTGGCGTGAGAGAGATGAGAGAGTTTGAGAGAGATGAAATTGTGTTAATTGATTTTGTTACAAAAAATCAATTTATATTTATGCCATAATATTTATTAAATTAATAATAAACTTATGACACAAATCATGCAATGGCTTAGAGTGTCAAACACTCAATTTCCATGCAAAACCATTGAGTGCATTGTACACTATCTCCACGCAATGCATTAGAATTAAATAATGCATAATATGACATGTGTCATGTGGGCCCCACACGTTTCCAAATGAAAGGGGCCCACGTGCACTCACGCGTTCGGGTTCGATATTTCCGAAATACCGAGCTTACGTCGCGACGTTAATAAATCGAATAATTGCGGCTAGCGAAATATTATTTATGTCGCTAACGAATTAATTCTAAATTAACTCGTTGCCCGAATAAAAATCTAATTTTAATCCGCGTCGAAATCTAATTTCGTTTAATATATCGAATATATTAATTTACCGATTAATTCCAATTAATCGTTATCTCTCTCTAGACGATATTTTATGCTAGATAAAATATCTCCATAATTAATCCTAGATTAATTTTCTCTCTCATCTTCTATATAATCCCAGATTATTCAAGAGTGCGAGTTGTGCGTCATCGTGGATTATCGGGAAGCGACCCATGAGATCTCCGGATAAGTTGGCAGTAAATACGGGTCGGAGTATCCGAATCACGTACGTACCAAGTACTACGTTCTACCGATTTACGAGACAAGGTCGACTCCTAGCAAAGCACCAAGTCTACCCAATTCTCCGGACATATCCTTATAAGAATATTAAGATCTATATCAAGCGTAGTATACAATTGTATTGTGCGTATCGGCCCAGTATCGGATAGTCACGTGCTAGGGCTGGGGCTGGATAAGTGTCTGCCCCGTCCGAAACACATATCGGATGTCTGGTAACTAGTCTCTATAATCGGATATTCATGACCTGGTCATAATATCACGATTGGATGCGCATCACTTAAGAGCACTAATACCGTATCCTGCGTGACATCATCTCTATTATGACTGGAGTGACACTTCCGTCTTGACATCACATCCAATACACTACGATTCCTGATAACCCAGAAGAGGTGAACACAGAACAGTTAAGATCCCCCCCCACCAAAACCAAAGTTTACCGATTGTCGTAAGTATTAGCGATGCAAGTCTCAGGTTAAGACTATACACACCTACCTTGATTTCGGCCTCCCATAGAACACCTAGTCATAATACCAATGGGATTCCGAAGGGTCTATCCAGAGCGAAGCTGTTTCCCGTACCATCGGTGAAACACGACCTCTTATCGCACTTGCACAAGTATCCAATACTTATATATATGAGAACTATGCCATTGTGCCCTCACAACGCGCACAAGTGCAATACTAGCCTATTCCGCATTATCGATGTCCAGTCTCGATAATACTACAGCTAGGGATATTTAATTTTTAATCCTTCGTGGACTGATACTGTCTCATATCATCTCAATCCAGGAACTAATCATAGGGACCTCTCTTCATTTATATATCTATGGTGATCTAATCACAAATGACGAGAGTGCAATTTCCTTGTTACATAGTTAATTTGCTACAGCAACACAATGATCTGTGCAAATAGTGACGCTATGGGTCATATTATCCAACACAACCTTGTCTTGTAAATCGGTACAAAGTAGTACTAGGTACTTACGTGTTCAGATAGTCCGAGGACCGAATTTACTGCCAACATATCCGAGGATCTCAAGGGTCGCTTCCCGAAGATTCACCGATGACGTATGACTCGCACTTAATTAATCTGGGATTAATTACTGAGATATTTTATCTGGGATAAAATATCATTTAAAGAGAGATAACGATTAATTTGGAATTAATCGATAAAATTAATATATTCGATATATTAAACGAAATTGGATTTCGACGCGGAATTAAAATTATATTTTAATTTGGGTGAACGAATTAATTTGTTAGCAACGTGAATAGTGATTTCACAAGGCATAATCATTTAATTGCGTCGCAACGGAAAATTCGTTAATTTGGAATTAGGGAACCCGAGTCCGAGAGCGCATTCGCATTTCGAATTCGAGTGCGGCACGCAAGTCAAATCAAGCATCAAATCATTAGTCGTATCAAGCGTCAAATCATTTGTCACTTTGAGTGATGTGACAAGTTGTCACTTGATTGAGTGATGTGAGTTGATGTGAGTAGATGGAAGTTGATGGCTTGAAAGAAATTTAACATTATTTTAATAATGATATTTGACTTTCATAATTAGTGTATTAGATACACTATTCCCACCAACCAAACGCATCCATCTCTCTCTCTCTTTTCACGATTTTGGAGCCAAAAATGCTCCTCTCTCTCACACGGTCTTGGACCTTCTTCTTCCTTCTATTTTCTGCAAAACCGAGAGCTAATGAGAAACTTTAGATGATTTGTGGCAAATCATCAAGGTGTTAACACACTCTAGGAGACATACCAAGGTGATAAGGTAGTGATTTCGTGAGCTTGGGATCCATTTTGGAAGCTTGGAGCTTGAAGATTTCATGGAGGACCAAAGCCGGAAATGGAGACACTTGTTGCAGCTCACTGCCGAGACTCCAAGGAGAGAAGAAACTGAATTTTGTTATTCTTAGTAGCATCCAATCCGTTCTTTGTGAGTATTCCGCACCTCATTTGATTGTATTCACATGTTATTTTCATTGCTTAATAATGATCATTGGACCTTTGAGAATCAAACAATGGTATCTTGAGCTAATATTGAGTATGAAAATGATTTAGGGTTAAAATTGGGCAAAATTGATTTTGAGCATGAATAATGTAATTGGATGATTTAATATGCTTAATTGATGTTTAATTGAGGATTGATTGGATCAATTTGATGAAAATATGTTTGGAACAATTTTCCCCAATTTTGGAGGCTTGGCCGAATTGATGGAGAACCCTAAATGTCTTGGATTTTGATTTTTTAATTCATTGGATGAGTTAGAATCATGTTGGGGATGTTGATTTAATGTTGAATTGAATTTAATTGGATTGAATTTGATTTGGGCATGAAATTTCCCCTTGGACGAGACTTTGGAAGCATGTATTGGGTTTGATTTTTGTTAAATTGTGTTGGACATGATTTAATAATGATAAGCATGATTATTTGGGCTAATTTTGTCTTTTGAAAATATTTATTTGGGTAATTAATAATGCTATACACTTTGGTAATTAAATTGTGAAATTGGATTTTGTAATTTAATTGAATTGGGCCTAATTTTGTGAAATTGGGCTTTAGGGTTGTAAATGGGCTTATGGGGCCTGGTTGTACTAAGTTAGGTTTAGGCCAAATGGATTGGATCCAATTGGGCACAAAACCGCATTAATAAAGCCCAAATGCGACTAATGGACCTTAATCAGTTTAATTGGGCCTAAATTGATTTCTGGGCTTATGGGGTAACTCCCGGATTGGACTTTGGTTATTGGGTTTGACCCGAGTTGACCAAAAGTCCACGCCTCAATAATTTAATTAAAAGCCCATTGGGCTTTAATTAAATTAGCGTTGGACGTTAATCGGGCTTTGAGACCCGTAACGATTAAATTTGGAATTTAAGTCGTATAGGTTCGTTAAAAAAGTGTAGTATTTAATTTGGAATTAAATAAGCGAATTAGAATTAAATGCATATTGAATTGGATTTAATTATGTTGTTTAATTTAATTTGAGAATTCGTACTTTGAGTACTTATTCGCAAAACGAGTTTGACTCGAGCAAAATCAAATCATTGTTTGAACATTGGATGGTCACTAATTATCAGATTAATTAATTTGATTAGATTGATTGATAGCATGCTTGTGTGCATACATGGTTGTGATGCATGAATAATGTATATCAGATGGATATTAGATGGGTGGGGCAATTTTAGAAATTGTTGTAATAAATTTGATTTATTAATTGGACATGCCTTATCACCTCCATACTCTTTGTATTCTCTTCTCACTTATTCCCCTCAATGTAAATGAGGTTTCTTTAGAAGTGTAGTGTAACGGGTAGAAGTAATACTTGTGCTAGCGGGAGAGAGTAAAGGGAGAGATTTGATATAGGATCAATGTGTAAAGTATCCATCCGTATATCATTATTATTTTATTCATATGCGCTTTATTATGTGTTTAGAATGCATGTTTAAGGGTGTATGATGATGAGACCTTAACAAAGATAATAAATTGGTTGCCAATTTGCACTCGAAAAACCCTCGCAAAATATTAAGCGTCTTTCCTTCCATTGAGTGATTCTCACTCAAGATCCGAGACTGGCATTGGTTTGTTGGCCAAAGTCAGGGCCTTTTTCCGTCAATGATGTGTTTGAATCAGGAAGGCTTTGGTCCATATTGGTGTCTTGTCCAAGTTGTGGTTTGTTGGCCAAAGTCAATACCACTTATTGTCCATCGACATTGATTACGAAGCGTTCCATGGTCAATGGGTCGCACTTAACTAGGATCACTAAGTTTGTTGTGCCAAAACCAAGGCTTAGTTGATTCAGAGGAAAAAGGTTAGGCAATACATTGGATGTATTGGCTTATATAAGATATTTGTTTCGGACTTGGATGTCCCCCTACCAGATCTAGGAATTGGATTGGATCCAATCGATCTTAGAGATCTACCTAGTTAATTATCATACAATTTGTTGGCCAAAGTCAAGATTGTGTGATATTTAACGGGATCCTAGCCCAATAGGAAACACGGTTTCCCGAGTACTCGACAGAGGGTTAGAGGCTCGCCGAAAAATAGTGGGAGACAAGAATTGAATTTGCAATATTCGTTTAATTACTTGCCATACGCGCTCGAACAAATATCATTCGTCAAATAAATTAAATGTTAGTTGGACTAATATTTAAACGTTGTTTTAATTAATAGTTGGACTATTTTCAAACAATTCATTTATAGTTGATTTTATAATTGGATTATAGTAATCAATATAATTGATTTTAATCTATTAAATTATAGTTGATTAAATAGTTGGACTATTGTAATCATTATAATAAATAGTACCTAAATCGTTGATTAAATAGTTGGACTATTAAAATCAAGATAAAATTGAAAGATTGACATTTAAAACATAATCCTAGGGAAAATGTATTTAAATGATTTAATTTTCAAAACTGGGAAACTAATTTTCAGGATGGTTCTGGAAAATAATAAGTTACTTTATTTGATAAAATAACATATTATGCCTAAGCCCGGGGTTAAGCAAATAGTAGAGCATAATCTTCGGAAGATTTATGTGATGATAACTTTAGTGCTTAATCCATTTAGCTTGTCGCAGTAGATTCCCTAATTTCTTTGTCAGAACTAACGGTTAGATCCTTAAAGTATGATAATGAAATTTAAGGATCTTCATAGATCTATTTTAGATCTTAGAAGTACTAAATTGCAATGAATAACTCTTGGAGAGTTAATGACTATTCTCAATGAGATAAAGTCAAAGTTTGCAATTAGGCAAGTAGCGCAAGGCGCACCTTACTTCGATATTGTAGAAACCCGAAGCTTGACCAAAGGCTTCTGGAATATGAAAAGGGTAAAGGCAAAATCATTATAATCTTCTGGGAAGATAAATGACATATCCAAAAATGTCTGCCTAAATTGTGGCAAACGGGATCGCGGAAGCGTGACTGCCGTTTGGACAAAGCAGACATGAAGTAATTGAAGATGGGTTTGGCTCCGACTTCAAATATGTTTGTCAACATTATGTTCACTACTAGTATTAAAATTAGATTTTAAATACTTAGTATGAAACATAAAATATATATATTGATGTTCAGAATCTGCTGTGAGCAGGATACTGACTTCAGTTGAGATTCATCTGCGAATCTGAAACGGGACGAAAGTCGCTGTTTTAACCGTAGATACCTATTTTAGGAACTACCCTTCGGGTTTGTACCTAAATCAGAAAACTGTTATAATGTAACTAGTTTGACTAGAAACATTATCTCTATATCAGTGTTTAACCCGCTGCGGGTGAACCTTTATATTCTTGAACAGTAAAGTGTTCTATTATATAAAGATGATATTGAGATAAACACATTTGATGTGAACAACAGAATTTATATTTTGAATATAAATAAATCTAAAAAACATAACATGACAAACAAATTGCTCAAACCGATTTGATCAGAAGAAACTAATTTGTGGCATTGTTGTCTGGGACACAATTAAACAAGAATCGTATATCCGCACTTTCGTAGAGTGGATACTCGGACATATTTGATTTTATTCAAATAAAAGTCTACGAATCTAGTTTATTGGTCAAAGTGCCTAAAACGCATTTACTTGGTAAAAGTGTAACTGCCACCGATCTGTTAGCCCTAGTTCATAGTGAAGCAAGTGGGCCGATGTCTAGCTAGGCTAGAGATGGATATGAATATTTCGTGACCTTTACGGATGTGGCATCATGTTAGGGTTATGTGTTTCTTTCGGAACACAAATCAGAAACTTTTAGAGTTTTCGACAAGAAATAGACAAATATATCGGCTGAAGTATTAAATCGTCAAGGTTTGACCGTAATGGAAAATACTTAAGCAATAAGTTTCTAATATACTTGAAAGAGTACAATATTCTTTCAAAGAGGACTCCTCCCGGAACACGTCATCCTGACGGTGTGTCCGAACAATGAGTAACCGAATTTTGTTAGACATGATAAAGGATAATCATGAGTCGCTCTGAGCTACAATTTCCTTCATCGGATAAGCTTTAAATAGTGCAGAACTTATTTTGAATAAGGTTCCATAAAATTCTGTTTGACAGACTTCATATTAGATATGAACGGGAAAGAAACCGGGTTTCACATTCCTGATGATTTAGGTATGCTAGGCATACGTTTGGATGATACAAAACAAGAACCCAAATCGGATAAGTGTCCAATTGAAGGTTATCCTAGGGAAACCATAAGCATAGTGTTTATACATCTCACTAGAGAACAATGTAATTATTGCTCGCCATGCGGTTTTCCTAAGAGGAATACCTATATGCAGTGGTAAGTGGGAGGATAGTAAAACTCGATGAAAATCGGAGTAATACTGTCCAAGGTACTGAATCTTAATGGAACATAAATAGTTCATCAATGATGAAACTATTACCAATAATCTTCAAATACACAAGAACCGCGTAGGTCAGAGAGAGTCAGAAAACAACCTGGGGTATGAGTTTCTGATCTCACCTGATAAAGATGTCTATCTTATTGAGTTATACCAACTGACTACGGATGAGGAAGTGATACAAGGTATCGACTCCCTATTATGACAAAGTGTCATGAATCCGAAATGTATTCCATGTATATCAATATGTTAGGATACTAGTTGATGTACCGCAAGGCATTGTGCCTATTGGTACTATATAAGTCTTCAAGGAAGACATACATGGATGGCAACATACCAACGTATAAAGCTAGGCTTTTAGCGGAAAGGTATCATTATCAACATTGTGTTGATTACGATTCAACCTTTTACCTGTTGCCACGGTAAATCCATTTGGATAATGCTTGCTAATGCTGCATGTTTCATTAGTGAAATATGATAGCTTAATGGCAAAATCGCTTTCCTAAAAAGGAAACCTTTTGGAGGATCTTTACAACATCCTGTCGATTTTGTCGTACCAAAACTAGCAAACAAGGTTTGCGGGTTATTCGATCCACGTTTGGATTGAAGCAAGCATAAGGTTCTTGGAATTATCATTTTGATGTAATCATAATAGTTTATGATTTAATTCAAAATGGAATGATTCTTGTGTATATAAGAGGGTTAGTGGGAGTGCACTGAAAATCGCTGTCCTATAAAAATAATGATAATAATATATCATTTCTTGGAAATGATATTCCCATAAATACAATCGGCGAAAGCTTGGCTTTCATGAAAACTCTCCGAGAAATCGTACATTGAAAAATGTACGCGACCTGCTGTCTCATACGCTTTGAGCATATGGATTCACAAACAGGCTAATCCAAGTGATAGTCACTGGATTGATGTTAAGAACATCCATTAGTATCTTAGAGAACTAAGGATGCTGTCTTAATCTGTGTAGAAGGAGAACTTGAAGTGACTGGGATCACTACTGCAAGTTTCCTAAACCGATAAAAACGATTATAAATCGTAAACGGTACTATACAGTTTGAATAACGGAACAGTGAGCTGGAAATCTTCCAAGCAATATACTTTTACCAAATAAACAACAAATGCAGGTTATTGATGCAGCTGAGGCGGTAATAGAAGCCTTCTAGGTCGATAATAAATCTAATTAGATTAGATATAATTCTGTTAGCAGCTGAGCTAGGCTACAGCACAGGCTAAAGAACTAATGGTCTCATCAACGATCCAGATACATACTTTGATATTCATCTGATTCGTTCGGATCATACATCGTGGCGATGTGATGATCGAATAAATCTCATCAGATGATCGTCATGCAAATCCGCAGACGAAATTCTTTTCTCAGCAGTTTGAGCCAACCGTACATAGTTCCGGTGGTAGACACTCGAGTGACTGGCTATAGGCCTAGTGGGAGATTGTTGGACAATTATGACCCATAGCGTCACTATTTGTACAGATCATGGTGTTGTACTCGACCTGCTGTCTCATGTGATTTCAGCATGTGGAGAAACTATCAGGCCGATCCAGGTGATGGTCACTGGATTCATGTTAAGAACATCATTTAGTATCTTAGACGAACTAATGATGCTTTATTAATTTATGGAGAAGAAGAACTTAAGGTGAATGGGATCACCGTTGCAAGTTTCCAAACTGATAAAGACGACTGTAAGTCGCAATAAGGGTACTTATTTTGTTTGGACAACGGAACAGTGAGCTGGAAATATTTCTAGCAAGATACTGTTGCTGATTCAACAATAAAAGCGGAATAGATTATTGCGGATGAGGCAACAAATGAAGCATTTTAGATCTATAAAATTCCTAATTGGATTAGGAGTAGTTCTGTTTGCAGCTGAGCTGGGCTATAGCACAAGCTAAAGAATTAGGGTCTCATCAATGATCCAAATATGTACTTCGATGGTTTCATCTGATTCGAGAGATCACACATCATGGCGATGTGAAGATCGAAAAATCATTTCAGATGATAACCTTGCATATCCGCTGACGAAAGCGATATCTCAGAATAAACGTGAGCGACCTGTACATAGTTCAGGTGTTGGACACTTGATTGATTAGCTATAGGCCAAGTGGAAAATTGTTGGACAATTATGACCCATAGCATCACTATTTGTACAGATAATGAAAAATGTACTCAACCTGCTGTCTCATGTGATTTGAGCATGTGGAGTCACTATCAGGCCGATCCAGGTGATGGTCACTGGATTCATGTTAAGAACATCCTTTAGTATCTTAGACGAACTAAGGATGCTTTCTTAATTTATGGAGAAGAAGAACTTGAGGTGAATGGGATCACCGTTGCAAGTTTCCAAACTGATAAAGACGACTGTAAGTCGCAATAAGGGTACTTATTTTGTTTGAACAACGGAACAGTGAGCTGGAAATCTTTCTAGCAAGATACTGTTGTTGATTCAACAATAAAAGCGGAATAGATTATTGCGGCTGAGGCAACAAACGAAGCATTTTAGATCTATAAATTTCCTAATTGGATTAGGAGTAGTTCTGTTAGCAGCTGAGCTGGGCTATAGCATAAGCTAAAGAATTAGGGTCTCATCAATGATCCAAATATGTACTTCGATGGTTTCATCTGATTCGAGAGATCACACATCATGGCGATGTGAAGATCGAAAAATCATTTCAGATGATAACCTTGCATATCCGCTGACGAAAGCGATATCTCAGCATAAACATGAGCGACCTGTACATAGTTCAGGTGTTGGACACTTGATTGATTAGCTATAGGCCAAGTGGAAAATTGTTGGACAATTATGACCCATAGCATCACTATTTGTAAAAGACGTGGTGTTTTTTGTACAAATTAACAATGTGACAAAGGAAATTGCTATTTTATCATTTTGTAATTAGATTACTTAAATATATATAAATGATAAAAGTCCATATGATTAGTACCAGATTAATAAGATATGAGACAATATTATTCCATGAAAGGTTTAATCATTAAATATCCATAGTCGTAGTATTATCGAGACTGGACATCGATAATACGGAATAAGTTCTCATATATATAAGTATTGGATACTTATGCAAGTGTGATAGGAGGTTCTATTAGCCGTTGGACCGGGAACAGCTTCGCTCTGGATAGACCCCTCGAAATCCCATTGGTAGTAACTATCTGTCAATGGGAATCCGAATCAGGGTAGGTGTATGTGGTCTTAACCTAAGACTTTTATCGCTAATACTTGCGACAATCAGTATACTTTGGTTTTGGCCGTCCGGAGCTTTAACAGGTTCTGTATACGCCTATTATGGGTATACTGAGAATCGTAGTGTATTGGGTGTGATATCAAGATGGAAGTATCACTTCAGTCATATGGAGATGATGATCACGCAAGGATACATAACTAGTACTCTTAAATGCTGCAGCTATTAGGATAGTATGACTAGTGTTAGACATTATGACCCATAGCGTCACTGTTTTGTAAATGATATTGTGTTATTGTGATAAATGAAATTGCCTTTTGCCATTTTGTAAAATTATTTACTTTGATATATTAATGGCAAAAGTCCATATGATTAGTTCCGTATTGAGATGATATGAGACAGTATCAATACAAAAAGGTTTAATCATTAAATATCCCTAGTCGGAGTATTATCGAGATCGGACATCGATAATGCGGAATAGACTAGTATTGCACTTGTGCGAGTTGTGATGGCACTACGGCATAGTTCTCATATATTTAAGTATTGGATACTTATGCAAGTGCGATAGGAGGTTGTGTTTTACCGATGGTACGGAAAACAGCTTCGCTCTGGATGGACCCCGCGGAATCCCATTGGTAGTATGTCTGCGTGTCTATGGGAGGCCGCATCAGGGTAGGTGTATATGGTCTTAACCTGAGACTTGCATCGCTAGTACTTGCGACAATCGGTAAACTTTGGTTTTGGTGGTTCGGGGCTTTAACCGGTTCTGTGTACACCTCTTCTGGGTTTATCGAGAATCGTAGTGTATTGGATGTGATGTCAAGATGGAAGTATCACTTCAGACATATGGAGATGATGATCACGCAGGATACAGAACTAGTACTCTATAAAAGGTTGCAACCGTCGGGACAACATGACCAGGTCAGGATTGTCCGATTTAAAGAGACTAGTTGTTTGATGTCCGATATATGCTTCGTACGGGGCAGACACATTTCCAGCCCCAGGCCTAACATGTGATCGTCCGATACTGGATCGATGTACGTGATACTACGGTATACTACGCTTGATAAAGATCTAATATTCCAGTAAGAATATTTCTGGAGAATTGGGTAGGCATGGCGCTTTGCTAGAAGCCAACCTTGTCTTATAAATCGGTAAAAACGTAGTACGAGGTACGTACGTGTTTGGATTATCCAACGACCGTATTTACTGCCAACATATCCGGAGATCTCTTGGGTCGCTTCCTGAAGATTCACCTATGATGTTTGATTCGAACTTTATTAATCTTGGATTAATTACGGAGAAACTTTATCTTGGATAAAATGCCTTATTAGGAGAGAGAGAGATCGATTAATTGGAATTAATCGATAAAATAATATATTCGATATATTATTAAACGAAATTAGATTTTGACACGGAATTAAAATCGGATTTTAATTCGGGCAAACGAATTAATTTGGAATTATTCGTTAGCGATCTGAATAATAATTCCGCTAGGCGTAATTATTTAATTCTCGTCGCGATGGAAATTCGTTAATTCGTAATTAGCGAATTTGGGCCCGAAAGTGTTTGCGGACACATTCGTATTTTGAAACGGGTGGAATCTGCAAATCACATCGTGATATCTCATTACTTGACACGAATAGATGATGGATGTATCTAGTCACCTTTATGGGATGATACATTGTCTCTATTCTCAATGTGAGATAATGATGGCATATGATGAATTTTCCTTTGGAGGGAAAACCTTTCACGGTTTTTGAAGGGTTTTTTAATTAAAAATTCATTTTGGTATTTGATATCTTATCATTGCTTTTCATTTTGGCCTCTCATGGTTTTGGTAACAAAAGAAAGAGAACCAAAATTGAAAAGTCTAACACTCCTCTTCCTCTCCTTTGCTCACGCCGTGAGCTTCAAACCAAAGGCAGAAAAATCATTTTCGTTTCTCCATTTTGCTAGCACATTGAAGGATCAAAAGAGGTGATAGGGAAACAACCTTGGAGCTTGGAACACTTGAAGACTTGGAGCTTCTCTTCCTCTTCATCTTGGCCGAAACTTCCACCTTGAAGACTCAAGGATTGTCTTCATCATTTTCGTCACAAAGCTTAGTAAGTATGATTCCGCCATGTTTCTAGCTTTGCATGTATGTTATTTGTATTTCTATGGCTTAATCTTTCTTTGGGACTAATTATAGAAACCAACAACTAGGTCATGATTATTTGATTACAAATACTAGTTGTTAGTGATCCGATATATGCTTCGTACGGGGTAGACACAATTCCAGCCCCAGGCCTAGCATGTGACATCTGATTCTGGATCGTAATACATAATACATAGTATACTATACTTGATACAGATTATATATATTCCATGTTGAATATATTTATGGAGAATTGGGTAGGCATTGAGCTTTGCTAGAAGCCAACCATGTCTTCTAAATCGGTAAGAACGTGGTACCGGGTACGCACGTGTTCGGATAGTCTGATGACCATATTTACTGCCACTATATCCATGGATCTCTTGGATCGCTTCCTAAAGATTCACCGATTACATTTGACTCGAACAAAATTAATCTGGGATTAATTATGAGAGAGAAAATTAATCTGAGATTAATTACGGCAAGAATTAATCTTGGATTAAATTCGTCCAGAAGAGAGAACGTGATTATTTTGGAATTAATCAGCAAAGTAAATTTAATAGCTAAATTGGATTTTACTATTTAATTTATTTATTTGTGCTAAATAATATATCAGAAATATTAATTGAAATTGGATTTCAATACAGAATTAAAATTGAATTTTAATTCAACCGAAAGAATTAATTTAGAATTAATTCGTAAGCGACTTCCGTAAGAATTTTGCTAGGCATTATTATTTAATTAAGTTGGATTTAATTACGTCACAACGGAAAATTCGTTAAGTCGGATTAAACAAAACCGAGCCCAAAGTGTGTTGTGTAAGCCAACTTGAAATTTGAATTCAAAGTGGTGGGACCAACTAACTTACATCAACTTGACACTTGACTTACATCAACTAGTCATAAGTGTGATGAAGGTGGTTGGCTTTATTAAATGTAATTCATTTAGCACATACCTAACACAACTTTTGAAGACAAGTTTTTGGAAAACAAAACATTACTATTCACTCTTTTCCTAAACTCTTTCTTGGCCGAAACTTTGCATCTCTTGGAGGGTAAATTTTCTTTTAAATTTTGTTCAAGCTAGCACTTAAATGATTCAAAGGAAGGTGATAGGGAAACTCACCCATGAGTTTTGAATTAAACTCAAAGGCTTGGAGCTTCCATTACAACAAATAAAGTTTTGAAACTTATCATCCAATCAATGTAAGTATTCCTCAACTTACTCGTTAAATTCACACTAGAATCTTGTTTAGGATATTTGGTATGTCTTAGAGACACTAACAATTCCTCCATCCTGGGTTATATGTATTGGAGTAAGGATTGTTTCCTTATCAGTTGAAGTTGCTGACATAGTTCACCGACTCATCATGTAGGTTTTGAGATTCTGCCACTGATCCTCCTCTATATGGTGCACTTGTAGATCCATTAACTTGAATGCTAGAGTTTCCAAGCATCAACATATTTGATATAGTTTGGTATTTACAGCTGAGTTGGTGATCGGTGCTAAACACAAACGTAACGCAAGCGCACATATCGCTCAAGTAGTATAAAATATATTGATCCCACGAGGACTTAATACATTTGCTATCAATTTATGAAGTTAAATGTTTACGAGTATCAAATTGATTGATTTTTGATTGGATGGTGATTTTTCTCTGAAAACAAATAAATAAAATAGTGCGAAAGTAAATTAAAGGAAAATTCAATATTATAAACTATCTAGGGTTGTGAATCCTTCCAATATATTTTAAAGATTAAGTGATTATCTAATGTTTGTGCAATATATCGGTTTATTAACCTAGAACACGAAAATATGCAAAAGCCTCTTCCAATGGTTGATGCAAATACCCAGAAAAACACAAATAACTATATTTATATGTTAACCAAGTTATCTGAATTCATTAAGATTAAGTTCCAATTATGGCTACCCCTGCCCGACATGTATATTCCTATCCTGTAAGGAAATCTACCTAAGAGTCATTTGCCCCATGGTGAGATCGTGAGCTATTGAGTCTAAGGCTAAACCTAAAATTATTTTTCCAAGTTCATTTTAAGTTTACTAGATCAATCTTTTTAGTGGCCAGTTAATAAGAAGCATGAAGACTAAGTCTCAATAAATAAACCTTTATGTTACCCAAGACACAAAATAACCACTTATAAAATGGTGATAATTGAATTCATCATAACCATATATGGTATTTAGTTACAACACATATCTAGGACTAGTAAAAACTTAAATAAATAAAATGACATAAAGTAAACTAGGAAATTCAAAAGATAAATTAATAAATAAAAGAAAATTCTGGGGGTTAGAGGATCCATTTTTATTACTTATAATTTAGATATCTCCCTTATTATAATATATAAACTTGCATGACATTACCAACCGACCATATAGACAGTATCCTGATTAAGTTAGATTTTAGATTAATTACAACCGATCATAAAGGCGGTATCCCATTAAGTCATGATAAAATTAATTTAATTAAGTCCAATCGACCATAAAGGCGGTATCTCATCAAGTCAGGTTTTAAAATAGTTTATATATTATAACTAAGGGAGATTAATCTAAATTATAATAATAAAAACATTACCTTTCACCCCCAATAGAGGGGAGTTACCTTCTCATACTGAAAAGTAAAATAAAGAAAGATCTATTGCTGAAAATAAAAATTAAATACAAGAAAACTGAAAAATAAACAAACAAGATACAATATTCTTAGTATTCTTAAGCAAATCCCTAGAAGAAGGTATGAAAATTTCAAATGAATCCAGCAAAAATTTATAGGCAAAATTTGGCTTGCACGTCACGATGCACCGTTGATCTTTGACACGTGTATGCGGCTTTCACTAGATGATGACACGTGCATGTCGGCCGAATTATTGGCTCTGCGTCACGATGCTGACATCATGCTGACGTAAACAATGACGCGTGTCGGCAAAGTGAATTATTATGCTGATGTCATGCTGACGTAAGTGATGATGTGTCGTCAGACTAAGTTATTGGATGACGCACGTGCGGATATGGCGATGACAAGTTTCGGCAGCTAAATAATTGTAGTGCCTCACGATGCATATAGTGTGTGTATCGCGACGCGAATTTCAATTTTTGCCATTTTGTTCCATTTTTCACTGTTTTGGCTCTGATTTTATTCTAGTGAGTCCTGAAACCTTATTTATCTACAAAATACAAAAAACATATCTAAATATTCACAAAACTCAAGAAACTATAAAAAATATTAAGTAAAAGGGACGGTAAATATTGATATATTTTCCGCTTATCACACCCCAAACCTAACATGTTGCTAGTCCTCGAGCAAAAAAATAAAGTAAAATACAATAAACAACTTTAAAATAAAATTAAACTAAGCCACTTTCGTAGGGGTCATGATTGCATTTAGCGTATGCAACAAGCCTTTAAACCCCTAGGTGTCCTTAGTGGATGAGTTGTAGTCTCGTGAGGGCTTATAGCAGTTGGGAAGCGGCCGCGAGTGCGCAACGGAAAATTTATTGGTGGCCAATCAATAATAAGCATTAAGAACTAGACTCTATTAATAAACCAAGACATCACACAAGACATAAGATAAGTCAACTTATAAAATCATTGATATTGATTTTCATCATAACCCTAGACAACATAATTAGTTATAACACATACCTAGGATTACTAAATAAAAAATTAAACAAAATATCATGAAACAAGTTGAAAATTAATAAGTAAAAATTACAACAATGAAATAAAATGCTGGAGTTAGAGGATCCACTTTTTATATTTCAAATCTAGAAATCTCCCTTATTATAATATATAAATTGTCAAGATCAATTTATTTTTTGAATTAATTATATTAAAACTGACCATATAGGCGGTGATACCAAATTCTCCAAATTAAGTCCAACCGACAATATAGGCGGTATCAAATTAAGTCAGGTTAAAAATAATTTATATATTTTAAAATAAGGGAGATTAATATAAATTGTCATAATAAAAATTTCACCATTCACTTCAGAAAAACGAGATTACCTACCCATGCTTTGAATAAAACACACAAAATTTATCATTAAAATAAAAAGTGAATACAAGAAAACCTAAATAAACACATAAGATACTCTCTTCTTAGTATTCCAAAAAAATTCCCTAGAAGAAAGTATGAATTTTCCTTCAAATTTGTCATGCTATTTATAGGCTCGAAAATCATCTCGCGTCACGATGTGAAAAGCTTGCGCGTCGCGACGCGACCTACAATTGATGACGGGTGTCGGCAGGCTGCATTATTGTTTCGGCGTCGCGACGCGCCAAGACTTATGGATCGTGACACGAGTTACAGTTGATGACGCGTGTCGGCAGGAAGCTTCGGTGCATAATTGAGGTGGCTTTGCGATGCGTAGGATGTTGCACATCGCGATGAGCGCAATGAATTTCCATTTTTACATTTTTTGTCCGTTTTTTCATTGTTTTAGCCTCAATTTGATTCCAGTGAGTCTTGATATTTTATTTATCAACAAAATAAATACAAACAAATCAAAACATTCATAAAACTCGAGAAACTATACAAAATATTAAGTAAAAAGGGATGTAAATATTGATATATTTTCTGCTCATCACACCCCCAAACCTAACATTTTGCTAGTCCTCGAGCAAAATAAATAAAACATGATGAAATAAACAACTTTAAAGTAAATTAACCTAAGCCACTTTCGTAGGGATCACAGTTGCATTTATAGTGTTCAAAAGCTTTTAAAACCGTAGGTGTCCCTAGTGGATGAGTTACAGTCTCGTGAGGGTTTACAGTAACGATACCCACAAACATCAATCAAATGTACAATCAATCACACAAAACAAAATAAAAAGATAAACAAAATAAACAAGTTAAAAAGTGAAATTTTTATCAAAGTTAATAGTTGTTTTCTTTCTTTCTAAATTATTAAATAAGTAAATTCTCCTATACCTATTACCATTCTCCATATACACAACCAACAAGGTATTAATCAATTCATTGTGCCCACAATATTCATAAGTATAGTTAAAAAATAGAGTAATATTTTTGTCATAAAGTTATATAATTCACACTTTTTTATCAATATAATATATTTTTTTAAACAACATCTTCAATCCTTATAATGAGCTTTGGCCCAGTGACTCCCAAACTAGTTGACTTCTGGGCACTAGGTGTTAAGACACCCATACAGACTTAATTACTTGGATTTCAAATGTTAAAATCTCTACCGTTTGACGTGAATAATCACTGTTTATTGAGGCAAGACGTCCGGTTACTAAGTATAAACTTAATTATTATTACTCAGGCTCTACCATTTGACGCGAATAATTATCACTTACGGAGACAAGATGTCCGGTTACTAATTACGAGCAAGGTTAATTATTTATATACACATTCCATTTTTTTTGTTTTATTCCATCGCTTTTAGGTGTTATTTCCAATAAACTAGAGCACTGGATATTACAAAATTTTCACTTACAACTCATGTTCGTATGTTACCATGTATGTTTATAATACCTGTCAAGTGAGCATATGAAGATCAAATTTAATCAATATTATGGATAGTTCATGAATTTAAATAATTCAAAATGAAATAAACAAAAATTAACTTGTTACGAATTAAACTGAGATACGTCTCAGGGGGGAAACTCTTTACTCACCTATCTCAAAACACAATTCCACTTGGTTAGTAACATAAAAATCAATTTTTTTAATTTTTTTGAATATATATAAAAACAAACAAAGAAAAACAACACAAAGGAAAAAAAAATAAAAAAAAAGATACTAGTCAATTATTCCCTCCCCCAAGCCTAATTCAGACATTGTCCCCAATGTCTAAAAAAAAGAAGAAAAGTTTAGAAGACATTATTTGGTTAGTGTGGAATTATCAATTGTTTCTACATCTAAAAAGAAAACTAAAGATTAAGATCGAGATTTATTCTACGCTTTTTGCCACGATCGTTATCAGACCAATTCAACTTGGAAATGATGGGGTCGATCTTTGGTTCATACGTTAATAGTTGGTCAATTAAATTACTGGTTGTTTTGGCAGTGACGAAGATATCTTTTACGGGTTTTGAAAGAAACCCATTCTTCTGGAATCTTTAAGAAACATAAAAAGAAAATCGAAAAATCCATCAACATTAAACAGTCCAATTGGATTATGATGAATGTTCAAGTTCGCCCAAGATATCACTGTGAATATTTCCTCCATCGTGCCTAGGCCACCTGGCAAAGCAATAAACGCATCAGCATGATTAATCATTTCAAAAAGTCTTTCGAACATACCTGAAACAATGCATTCCTCTCCGTTTGATTTTCCGATAAGATTTGCGTCTGCCAAAGGTTTTGGAATGATTCCCAAAACTTGACTTCCACCTTCTTGTACGGCCTTTGAAACGTAACCCATCAATCCAAGATTGCCACCGCCATATACTAAGTACATATTTCTCTCTGCCATAACTCTACCCAATTCTTTTACTCCCTCGACAAATTCTGGTTTAGATCTAGAACTAGTTCCACAAAACACATGGATATTAATGACTCGTCTTCTTGAAGATGCTTCCATGTATATATATATTTATACTCTCTCTAATCTGGATGTGTTGAATAGAGCAATGACGAGCGGAATTTATAGATCCTGAAAAAGGGTGAGTAAAAATTGCACTAGTACCTACCAAATGATAATTATTATATTAATAGTAAAATAAATCGTGAAAGTCAAAAAGTCTGGATCTTGTCTGCGAAAGTAAAAGAAATGAAAATAATAAAGCAAATCACAACAATTATATAAAGATAAAAAAATCAAAGCAATAATATGTACAGGTAGTTGTGATTGTGGCTCACATCTTCCTCTGGTTTTACGTCCAGTAACGGCTTGAACGACCTCTATGGTCTTTTAAAGTCAGATTCCCAAGACTCAATTGTTGTCTTTCTCTTTGAAATTGTGTATGTAAATTGTGAATCGCGTGATGAACATATCCATTGGATGCGTCTCAAGAGTCAATGATATGTCATCTAAAGACCCCTTAGTCATCCCATCTTTAATGAATTTTATTTTATCTTAACGATTTTCAAACACTATTCCTAAAGAACGACAACGAGTGTTGCATGACCAACGTGCACATCCATAAAAAAACACCTAATCGTTTAACTCTTCTTTTCTTAGCATATGTGTTTTTTCCTAAACCAGACAGAAATAAAATGAAAGTGTCAGATGACTCACCTTCCAAGCGAACCCATGCTTCAATTACCCAACGAATAACACTAGGAATACCTTGGATTATAAGAAGCCTCATTCTTTCAATGCGTGCTTTGTAGACTTTCATCAGAGAGTTTTGAGGGAGAGAAAGGAAAATTCTTGGGAAGTTTTGCGCGAATTTCTTCCATGCTGTCTTGTGACTTTTCCCAAAAATGAAACATACAATTTTTCATTATATATACACAATGCATGGGTTGCCTCCCTGCTAGTACTAAGTTTAACGTCTTCAGCCAGACATGATTGCCCAAATGTTAGGCTGGATCAGCTAGTGTGAGACTTTTTTTTGACGCTCGATGGATTCTCCCCATTAGTGTTTGACACGTTGACTGTTGACCTTGAATATTTTATTGGAGTTGGGGCACAAATAGGTCTGACCACCATGATTTTAGCTTGCCAGGGAAAAGCTTTAACCTTGAGTTGTATAATAGCACCTTCTGCCCTGGTTCCAATTGTCTGCGCACTATTTTCTGATCATGCTACTTCTTGGTCTTTTCCTTACACATCTTGGCATTTTCATTTGCATAGAGACAAAATTCTTCCAATTCATTCAGTTGGAGGAGCCGTTTCTCACCCGATGTTTGAATATCAAAATTCAACTTTTTCAATACCCATTACGCCTTATGCTCGAGCTCCACAGGTAGATGACATGCTTTTTCAAACACCATTCGATATGGAGACATTCCAATGGGTGCCTTGTAAGCTGTCTTGTAGGCCCACAATGCATCATCCAATTTTGTAGACTAGTCTATCCTTGTTGAACCAACGGTTCACTCCAAGATTCTTTTGATTTCTCTATTGGATACTTCGGCTTGCCCACTTTGTTGGTTTCTATTATTAGTCCCAAAGAAATTATAAGCCAATGAAACACACAAATTTATACATGCAAAGCTTGAAGCATGGCAGAATCATACTTACAAAGCTTGTGACGAAAATTGATGAAGAGAATCCTTAAGTCTTCAAGGTGGAAACTTTCGGCCAAGAGCAAGAGGGAGAGAAGCTTCAAGTCTTCTAGTATTCCATGCTCCAAGGTTGTTTCCCTATCACCTCCTTTGATCCCTCATTGTGCTAGCAAAAATGGAGAAATGAAAAACAATTTTTCTACCTTGTGGAAGCTCACGGCGTGAGCAAGAAGAAGAAGAGGGAGAGAGGTTTTTGGTTTTCTTTTTCACTTTTTATTGTATCAAAAACGTGAAATGATGATGATAACAATTACCAAAATATTTTGGTAAAAAACCCTTCAAAAACCGTGAAAAGGTTTTCCCTCCCAAAAGCCATTAAATGGCCTCACCAACTTACATTGAGAATAGTGACAATGTATCATCCCATAAAGGTGACTAGATACATCCATCAACTAGTCGTGTCAAGTGATGAGACTTCGCGATGTGATTTGCGGGTCCCACTCGTTTCAAAATACGAATGTGTCCGCAAACACTTTCGGGCTCGGTTTCGCTAATTCCGAATTAACGAATTTCCGTCGCGACGTGAATTAAAGAATTACGCCTAGCGAAATTACTATTCACATCGCTAACGAATTAATTCTAAATTAATTCGTTTGTCCGAATTAAAATCCGATTTTAATTCCGCGTCGAAATATAATTTCGTTTAATATATCGAATATATTATTTTATCGATTAATTCCAAATTAATCGTTCTCTCTCCTAATTAGGCATTTTATCCAAGATAAAGTTTCTCCGTAATTAATCCAAGATTAATAAAGTTCGAATCAAACATCATAGGTGAATCTTCAGGAAGCGACCCAAGAGATCTCCGGATATGTTGGCAGTAAATACGGTCGTCGGATAATCCGTGTTGGTTTTCTATAAGGTCCCAAGATCAAATCAAGACATGAAATAATGCGTGAATACATCAACGGAGGTAGCGGAATACTCACATTGATCGGTTGAGTCGATTTGGAGACGAAAGAAGGCCAAAAACGCACTGCCTTGCTCACCCCACTGCAGCAGCCCACTGCCCTGCAAAACAGAAATGTGAGTGTAGAAACGGAGCTCCTAGCTTCGTCGGATGGATCCCGTCTCATGGTTGAACCTCCCTACCACCTTCGCAAGACTTGTAAGTGTGCTAGCACTTGATTTCTCACCATGAGAAACCACTCTTGGCTTCCCTTTGTTCACGCCAAAACTGGTTCAAAACCAGTGAAGAATAGCTTCTTGTTTGCGTGAGAGAGATGAGAGAATTTGAGAGAAAATGTGTTGTGTAATTGTTAAATGATTTACCAAAAAGCAATTTATATTTATGCCATAATATAATATTAAATTAATAATATACTTATGACACAAAACATGCAATGGCTTAGAGTGTCAACACACTCAAAACTCCATGCCATGACATTGAGTGCAATGTACACAATCTCCATGCAAAGCATTAGAGTGTCAAATAAGCATAACATGACATGTGTCAAAGTTAATGCATAATATGACATGTGTCATGTGGGCCCCACACGTTTCCAAATGAAAGTGCGGCCCCGTGCACTCACGCGTTCGGGTTCGATATTTCCGAAATACCGAGCTTACGTCGCGACGTTAATTCAATCGAATTTAAATAAATAATTGCGCCTGGTGAAATTATTATTTACGTCGCTAACGAATTAATTCTAAATTAACTCGTTTGCCCGAATTAAAATCTAATTTTAATTTCGCGTCGAAATCTTATTTCATTTAATATATCGAATATATTAATCATCGATCAATTCCAAATTAATCGTTCTCTCTCTTTAGACGACATTTTATCACGGATAAAATATCTCCGTTATTAATCCTAGATTAATTTTCTCTCTCTTCTATATAATCCCAGATTATTCAAGAGTGCGAGTTGTGCGTCATCGGTGGATTATCGGGAAGCGACCCATGAGATCCCCGGATAATCTGGCAGTAGTTAAATACGGTCGTCGGAGTATCCGAATCA
>SKCR01008789.1:0-23669 GCA_019454045.1 Zanthoxylum bungeanum | reverse complement strand
CCTGGGAGTTCCGTTGATTTCTTTAAAACTTCAGGCTTCTGATTGTAATGTCCTTGTAGAGCGTATTATTGCCCAGCTAAGAATTGGAGTTGTAAATCTCTCTCTTTTGAGGGGCATTTACAGCTAATTAAATCAGTGTTGTTTTCTATCCAGATGTATTGGTCTTCATTGTTTATATTGCCAAAGACTGTAATTAGGAAGGTGGAGTCTATCTTGAGGTCATTTCTTTGGAAGGGTAGTGAGCTTGTTTCGACAGGGGCGAAGGTGGCTTGGGATAGAGTTTGTTTGCCTGTCAAAGAAGGTGGTTTGGGGATTAAGAAGCTAGAGGATTGGAATAAGACGGCTAATACTAAGTACTTATGGTTTCTTAATTCGGGTAAGGAATCCTCTTGGTCTATGTGGGTTTCTTCTTACTTGTTGAGGGGGCGTAGTTTTTGGGAAGTTACTTGCCTAGTGATTGTTCATGGAGTTGGCGGAAAATTTTAGGCCTTCGTAATTTTGTGCGTCGTAGAATGAGGTTTCATATTGGGAATGGTGAGAAGGCTTTATTATGGTATGACAATTGGCACCCTCTGGGACCAATTGTGGATACCTTGGGGAGAGAGAGTCATTTATGATTCAGGACTATGTAAGATGGCTAGGGTGGTCGCTATTGTTGATGGTAACTGTTGGCGCTGGCCATCAGCGAGGTCAGCCAATCTTCTCCAATTAGCTTGTTCTATGCCTTTGGATTTTGTTCCTTGTGATACGAAGGAGGATGTGCTGGTGTGGGAGGATGATCATAAAGGTATTTTTTCGGTCAGGAGTGCTTGGGATGCGTTGAGGGTAAAAAGTTGACAAAAACCCACTTGGATTCGAAATCCAAGCAACCCCAAGCAACGGACAGAACCCCAAGAACCGCGAATATGATTTTGTAGAAACAAAACCCTTCCAAGGCCACAAAGAAGACCCACAAAGAACTTGCCCTTGAGAACCTTTAAGATGAATCCTTGTAGTGTTTTGCTAGCAATGGAGACGCCACTAAGTTTGCCAAAACTTAGATAAGTCGATTCAAACTTGAAAAGGGGAATCCCTCCCTTACAATAATTCTGCCATAGCCAAAGCTTTAAGCTTTTGAGTTTACAAATTCGTTGGTTCCTTCAAATGAAGAAGAAAGTAAGCTTAAATAGTGTTACAAAAAGAAACCCTAAAGGCATAAAGACAACAATGCCCCTAAAAACGAAATTACACAAATATCAAGTCTTTAAGTCTTCAAATGCCTAGGAAGCTTTATTCTAAACTGATTTGGGCCAAGTGAAATGGTTTTGGGCCCTTTCCATCGAAGCCCACATGCATCTCTATTTGTTTGTTGCAGTCGGCCATAAAACTCTGAACTAATCCACCCCATTGCTTCTCTGAGTCTTTTGGTCCTCTGCCTCGTAATTGGCCCTTCTGGTACTTGTAATGCGTCCTTTGGTTTGTTGTCGGCCTGGATCATGTCAAAAGTAATCGGGTGAGTTGGTACCGAATTGTTTGGTTTCCAAAGGCCATTCCAAGACATGCTTTCATGCTTTGGCTCATGATTCAAGGAGGCCTTTATACTCAGGATCGGTTAATGGCTTTTGGCATTTCAGGTTGTTCTATGTGTGCGCTTTGTGGTCATTCGGGGGAGGATAGAGATCAACTCTTCTTCAAGTGTTCATTTTCTTCTCCGATTTGGTCGTCTATTTTGGCTAAATGTGGTATAGATTGGTGCTCTCGTGACTGGTTGCAGACTATTAAGTGGATGGAGCAGTATAGTAGTGGATCTTTATGTCATTTACTTGTTCGATTATCCTTTGCCGCTGCATTTTACTTCATATGGAAGGAGAGGAATGCTCGACTACATGACGAGTCTCCTAGTACATATAGAGTTCTCTTGACCAATATTATGTTTACTGTACGGACTCGTGCTAGTTTGTCAAGAAATGTGAAGCTTTCATATGATAGTAGATGGCTTCAACAATCTTGGCAACTATCCGACGATATTTTTTTATTTGATTTTGCTTGTCTTTAGCCTAATTGGCTTTTGTTCTGTAGTTAGGAAGGCCTGTCTTCCTTAGCTCTCTAGGGTATTCCCATGTGCTTTTGTTATTTCTTTGGTTAATATACTTACTTTATCCAAAAAAAGAATTTGGCCATAGCCAAAAAGCATAAAGCTGTAATATTCTCTCAAATTCGTTGATTTTTTTCAAAATGAAAAAGAAAGAAAGCTTAAATAGTGTTACAAAGAGAAACCCTAAAGGCATAAAGACAACAATGCCCCTAAAGGTTAAATTACAAAAATACCAAAGTCTTCAAGTCTTCAAAGGCTTGTGAAGCTTCATTCAAAACTGATTTGGGCCAAGTTAAGTGGCTTTAGGCCCTCTCTATTGAAGCCCACATGCGTCTATATTTGTTTGTTGCAATCGGCTATAAAACTCTGAACTAACCCGTTTTTAGAATAATTATTAAAACAAATCTTTTATTAAAATTATACCATATAATTTTAAAAATATATATAATAAACAATTTTCATATAATCATTTATTATAAAAACCATATATAAAAATTAATATATAGTTTCAAGTATGACAAAAATTATTATTAATCATATTAATATATATATATATGAGCATATCATTGGACTATCCAATTATATTAATAATTACAGTTTATCGAGCTAGCACGGGGACCAAATAGACTTACAATTTCGAGCTCCAATAATCCCGCAATAATAATTAAAATCTTTAATGAAATATTCCAGATTATTAACTTTGGGTTATTCCACTAAAAGCCTGAAGCTGCACTCTCATTTCCGTAGTTAGATAAAATAAGTTAAACTACGTCGGTGTCTATTGATATTGTCATTACATACAGATTGGCCCTTCATAAGTATCTCATAATTAGAGCCATGTCATAATGTCCATTATAACCCTCTAATTATTTTTATCTTAAGTACCATTGAGTCTCTAATGAATGATTTATTCACAACCATTATGAATGTTAATCTTTATATTCATAATAGAAAGACTTGAGCGCTTTAATCATTCAAGTACCGAATCAACCCTTAAGGAAGATACTCATTTACTTCTCTCAAGTAGGAGCGAACTCCATATCTATGTAAAATGTCCCCAGCTACACACCAAACCATGTCCCCAAAGTATGTAGCTATTGGTCGGGAATGCTACACCAACCTCACCTTTGTAAATCAAAGGACATAGTCTGTCATGCATGAGTTCGCAATACACTCAGGATTCAGATCAATCCATATATAACCATATAGTAGATTGAAATGAATTTCCTTATTTAACGGATATTATAAGAAACTCATTTCTGGGTCCAGACCTATATGATAACATCATATAAGGTGCTTTCATTCTCATGCCACCACATGGACAATCCCGGATCAAGGTCGCCATACAATTATAGAATTGACTGCAGCTATTGATAAACCTCAAATAAAATACCCCGCTTTATTTTCTCTCTATGGATTATTTTAGGTTACTAACTTCATACTTAAATCCTCTTATGTATGACACTCATATACTAAGTCTGAAGGCACATGAGTAATCAAGGGTAAACAAGATAATTTACAATAGATAATATGACACAAATACAGCCACTCATGGAACAATAGATGTCACGACCAGCAAGATGGTGGAGCCTTTGCAAGTGCCATCAGGGCCAATCACATGCCAAAGAGCTAAGAAGATCAGGGACGTAATGGCGGGGCTAGCACAAAATGCCATGATCGAGTGTGACACACAACTCCAGGGCATATTGGCAACACATGAGGGCTTCTATGGAGTGGGTCCAAAGCTATTTCACTTGACCCAAATCATACCAGATTGACGCACCAGCAATTTAGAAGTCGAGTGTCTTTTTGACGAATCTAGCTGAATCAAGTCTGACACCAAAAATTCGGCCAAGACAAGACTTAATGGACTTGAGACACATAATTTGGGCCTAGTTACATGAAGGCCACGAAATTAGGAGCTTTTGGTGCAAGGAGACAACTTTAGACATTTTGGGAACAATTGTCATATTTGTTGACTTATTAGGCACCTTTATTGGATTTTTGTGATTTTGTTGTTTTTCCTTTATTGAATTTCTTGGCAAAGTTTTTGATTAAGTTTCTATTACTTTTGACTTTCTTGGAAAGTTGTCTAGGTTGTTAAATGACTATTAAGGGCATAGCCTTTAAATAGCCATTAAATAGTAAGTTAGGGTGTTATGTTATTTTCACACCTATTAGGGTTTCCTTCATTGTACTATATATTGTAACATTTCTTTCTTAATTAAATTAATCATCAATTTCGAAATTAGCTTCATCTTGAAAGCTTGGCTTTGTCCAAAAATTACTTAAGGGAGAGATTCCCCTTTATTTCATGCAATCGACTTATCTAAGGCGTGGCAACCTTAGTGGCGTCTCCGTGCTAGCAGAACACTTCAAGGAATCATCTTAAGGGTTCTCAAAGACAAGTTCTTTGTGGGTCTTCTTTGTGGCTTTTGTTCATACAAAATCAAATTCGCGGTGCTTAGGGTTATATCCGTTGCGAGGGGTTTGTTTGGCCTTAAACATCCAAGTGAGTTCTGCGTCATAATATAAAATAAACACTTTGGTAAATTAATAATGCATCTTTTTGTTTCATAAAATATAATTTTGTTTACAGTACATGAAGCTCTAGGGCATATATCCCAATAAAACATGTAATGTTTTTCCAATAAGACTTATGCATAATTAAATTAAAATTATCATGGTATAGATTTAATTAAATGTCAAACATGCAACTTGTGTTGCGTGGTTAAGACCTGCTCTGATACCATTATGTTGGGGCAGTTATGGAACACATAGGGTCGGATCGATGCTCCTCACAGCAAAAGTGGGTAAAACCCCTATAAAGCTATGTTTAGTCCTGTACCGAATTATCAGTTAGATCAAGTTCCAGATCTTTATGTCATGTATTCAGATTCCAGTTACCTCTACGGATTCCTAGCTGATTATGTATATTGTCACGATTCAATACTTTAACACTCTCTTATACTATGTCTCAGTTTAATCATGTATTTCACTTTAGCTTAACTTATTGGCCCTTCAGTATTCACTCACCAGGTCTTTCAAAAGACCCGACCCACCCCACTTTCCAATTGTTTTGCAGGCCACAGGTTCGGGCATTGCTTGGAGGAGATAGAACCCAGCGGCAGTCATTACACACCTCGGGCGTCAGTTTAGAGTCGAGCCCAATCATCAGTGTGAGTGTCAGATGATTTAAGATAGGCAATAAGGCCATGTATACCTTGTATTATGTTAGTTGTGTGTGAATTTGTTTTATGTTTGTACAAATAAGTGATATGAAATATATAAGTTTTAAGGCTTATGATAAATATGTATATATGGTTGCGTGTTATGAGTCAGTCATTTCAGCATCTCTGCCAGTTGTGTTCTCAAATTAGACATATCAGTCTCAAGCTAGTCATGAATCATACATGTCCATTTTTAGAACTCATTTTTTTGTTTTCAAAATTATGACATGTTATTATGCTTTTGATATTTTAAAATGAATTCTTTTATGATTTTCTTTATAAATTTAGGGAAAAATCCAATCTCAAAAACTTTGGAATTGACAGGTACAACAGACTATTAGGGTTGGTGCTCGGAGCACCAATCCGGATCGTATTTATGTCCGATTCATGAATACGAGCAATACATTTTTTCCATAATATTACTTATTTATGGTTGCACCTTTTGTTTTTATTATATATATTCGATCTAATTCATTAGATTGAAACTAAATCATGTTTAGTGATATATAAATATTAGACAAAGACCCGATAATATATAATGTAGTGCACAATTATAAGGTAGCTTGTAATTGACATTGAGAAGTGTCACTACTAGAAATATATTATGAAATTAAGTTCCTGGTCAAGATTTACTAACACGGTTCGAATAGTAAAATTCGCTGAGACCAATACATGTCGTATATCACACTTGTCTGATGGTTTATCCCAATGAACCATGAGTCTCGGGAGACTCGTATAGACGTGTAGGTGTTTATTTGATAAACATTGAACGACTCACCGAAGATTACCCAATAGATGGTACACCAACGTCAATAGGAATCTTCTTGGGTTGAGTAGCATAATGATTCTTTGACTTGAGATACCACTATGGATATATGAGTTATCCTCCACACTTAGATGATAGTCACGTCACCGATCTATTAAGATCAGACCTCCGCCTATTCGTTGGGTGTGGACTCATGCTCATGATATCTTGTGTGTATCAAGATAGGATCTGTCAATCCTGTGTACTAGGCAAATGTATTCATTAAATGATTAACAATCTGTTAAATCCATGGTCGTGGTATACTTCGGAAGTAAGTTCTAAGTGTTATTTAGAAGATTGTTAATAGATACGTCGACATGATTATTTTTTTTTTTGAAACGTTTACAGTATATTCCAAAAGATGTAATATGTACAGAAGTACAAGGGGCATCCCAGGAAAGTGCAAAATAGCACAAGAATTAAAACCAAAAGCCAACATGGCAAAAACAATGCAAAAGAAGAAAATGTGAAGCAAAGCAACAAGATGCAGACTTCCCAAAAGCAGCCCATCACTAAACTTCTCGGCCCAAAACACTGAGCTTCGCAGCTAAATACACTCAGAGAGCCGAACACCAAAAGCCTTACCAGGCCTAAGAGCACAGCAGCAGAGCCCCACGAGCCGAACTCAAACCAAGAGCAAAGAGTAAACCTCTACGGCCCAGGATCAGAGGACCATCTCGAGAAAACACAAGAAAACGGCCCAAAAACCATCTACTGCAACATCGCACAGACGAGGTAGAAAAAAGCCCACAAAAGAAAAACAAAGCAAAGAATCAGCCCAGACACTTGGCCGGCCCACTCCGAAGATTAAAAAAACACGCAAGTCACGTGCATACTCCAAGGCTTTGACCGAAACCCACACAGAAAACTTGATATATAGTCCCACATCGCCTAATTTAACAAAGACAAAATGAGGCCCTTTGAATGCTTTGAAGACAAAACCAAAACCACCACTCAATGTCGCACATCGACTGTGGTGAGAGAGGCGCTCTATGGCTGAGAATAAAACAGAACCCACATCGACTGAGAACAGGCAAGGCCAAAGCATAGCAATTAAACCAAGCCACTCCCCCCAAAGCCAAGCAAACAAAAATACAAAGATGCCAAACGATCCGAGAGATGACAACAAGAGACTCACATCGTTCAATGAGCAAAAGACCAATCAGAGCAGCTGAGAGACCTTACAATCAACCAATACTGAGATCAGCTGAGGCCCCAAGCTTGCTTTATAAAGTCTGGGAAAGACTTATGGGAATGCAAGAAACTCAGCCTGCATCTTACAGCAGAAAGTATATCCTCTACCACCTTATCGACTGAAGCTGAGCTTTTGTCAAAAATCCTCATGTTTCTCTCAAACCATATGTGATAGATTGTTGCAGCTAACAAGATTCTAGCCGTTACACCCATCAGGTCATTTTTCTTATTCAGTTTAACCACAGCCCATCTAAGGAAGTTCAGCCAGTTTAAATTGGGCCAGTGAATGGCGATCTTTGCCGAGACCACCTGCCAAATCAACCTAGAGAAGTGACATTCAAAGAAAAGGTGGATATGTGATTCCTCAGCAGTAGAACATAGAACACAAGTAGCGTCCTGCATAACTTGAAAACTCACTAGCTTGTCCATTGTGGTTAGCTTTTCCAATGAGGCCAGCCACAGAATAAAAGAGTGCATGGGGATATGGCCAGGAAACCACAACAAGTGATGAATGGAATTATTGTCTCTTTTACTCCTCAGAATTCCCAGGCACTATCTATAGAGAAGATTCCCGTGTTATTGCCCTTCCATTCTACCTTATCACACTCCTCCATCATTGGCAAGGAATTAATGGATTCCCAAATTATCGTCGACATGATTATACCTATAGAGATTTGACGTTTATATCTATATCTCTGGGATAATCTGGATACCTGTGACGGAGGGATTATACGTATGAAATGACCTCAACCTGTATGATTCAGCGAGTTTATCTGTGGTCATCATAATTTACGAGTGGGTAAATTATGGACATGAAATTTGATTTCGTGACGGATATGTCTGAATCTAGAGAGTCTCACTAATGAAATATACTCGTAGAGCACTAAGGCAACTTTTATGAATAATGGAGATTATTTAAAAATCATTTAACTATTAAACGAAAAATACATGCAAATTGACCTAATGATCATTTCCTAATTAATGTGTATTTGTATTTAATATTTGATATTATTAAATACACATTAATTAATTATCAAATTAAGATATTTGACATATATCATTAATATATGTATTTGAGATATTTAATGTAAATATAATACATATATTTAATATATTTGTATTTAATTATTTAATTTTTAAATAATTAAATTAATTGAAAAATAAATATCTTTGTCATGATTAAAGTTAGGAAATGACATGATTTGGTTGGTTCACTTGTTGTTTCATTTTTGAAAAAAAAAATACAAGTTATCAAATATTTATTAAGTAAAGTTTGAGAGAAAGTTGATGAACAAATGGGGAAAGCTTGGGAAAATTTTGATTTTGTAAGTATTTTCTTATTTTCTTCAACTTGAAAATTATTTCCATGTTTTTAAGATTCAATATGTGTAGAGACTGCATTTTTGCATGAAGCCCAATGATGAGCCACGTATGGAGGCACTACCTGAAAAGTTGTGGAAATCGCGGGTGTTGAACAATTATGACCCATAGCATCACTATTTGTACAGATCATGGTGTTGGTGTACAAATTAACTATATGACAAATGAAATTGCCCTTTTATCATTTGTAATTGGATTACCTAGATGTATAAATGATAAAAGGTCCATATGATTAGTTCCGGATTGAGATGATATGACACAGTATCAATCCACGAAGGTTTAATCATTAAATATCCCTAGTCGGAGTATTATCGAGATTGGACATCGATAATGCGTAAAAGACTAGTATTATACTTGTGCACGTTGTGGGAGCATAACGGCATAGTTCTCATATATTTGGGTATAGGATACCCATGCAAGTGTAATAGGAGGTTGTGTTTACCGATGGTACGGAAACAGCTTCGCTCTGGATAGACCCATCGGAATTCCATTGGTAGTATGACTATGTGTCTATGGAAGTCCGAATCAGGGGTAGGTGTATTTGGTCTTAACCTGAGACTTGCACCGCTAATACTTGCGACAATCAATATACTTTGGTTTTGGTCGTCCAGGGCTTTAACAGGTTCTGTGTACGCCTCTTCTGGGTATATTGAGAATCGTAGTGTATTGGGTGTGATGTCGAGATGAAGTATCACTCCAGTCATAGTGGAGATGATGATCACGTACGATACATAACTGGTGCTCTTATATGCTGCAGCTATCGGGATATTATGACTAGGTCATGTTTATCCGATTATAGAGACTAGTTACCAGAGATCCGATATGTGCTTCGTACGGGGCAGACACAATTCCAGCCCTAGGCCTTGCACGTGACATCCGATGCTGGATCGTAATACGTAATACTACGTATATTACGCCTGATATAGATCACATATTCCTTTAAGAATATTTCTGGAGAATTGGGTAGGCACGGTGCTTTGCTAGAAGCCAACCATGTCTTGTAAATCGGTAAAAACGTAGTACTAGGTACGTACGTGTTCGGATAGTCCGACGACCGGATTTACTGCCAACATATCCGGGGATCTCATGGGTCGCTTCCCGAAGATTCACCGATGACGTATGACTCGCACTTTATTAATCTGGGATTAATTATAAGAGAGAGAAAATTAATATGGGATTAATTGCAGAGATATTTTATCTGGGATAAAAATTATTTAAAGAGAGAGAACGATTAATTTGGAATTAATCGATAAAATAATATATTCGATATATTATACGAAATTAGATTTCGACGCGGAATTAAAATTATATTTTAATTCAGGCGAACGAGTTAATTTAGAATTAATTCGTTAGCGACGTGAATAGTAATTTTGCTAGGCATAATTATTTAATTAAATTTGATTTAATTACGTTGCAACGGAAAATTCGTTAATTCGGAATTAGCGAACCCGAGCCCGGGAGTGTTTGCGGGCCCACTCGCATTTTGAATTCAAGTGCGGCCCACAATTCACATCAAGCGTCAAATCACTAGTCAAAAAATGGTATATGGCATTTAAGCCATCCAACCACCACCATCAATCACTCAAAGTGACAAGTTGTCAATCACTCAAAGTGACAAGATATCCATCACTTGATTGACTAGTGATTTGACGATTGATGTGACTTGTGGGCCGCACTTGAATTCAAAATGCGAGTGGGCCCGCAAACACTCCCGAGCTCGGGTTCGCTAATTCCGAATTAACGAATTTTTCGTTGCTACGTAATTAAATCAAATTTAATTAAATAATTATGCCTAGCAAAATTAATATTCACGTCGCTAACGAATTAATTCTAAATTAACTCGTTCGCCCGAATTAAAATCTAATTTTAATTCCGCGTCAAAATCTAATTTCGTATAATATATCGAATTTATTATTTTATCGATTAATTCCAAATTAATCGTTCTCTCTCTTTAAATAATATTTTATCCCAGATAAAATATCTCCGCAATTAATCCTAGATTAATTTTCTCTCTCTTATAATTAATCCCAGATTAATAAAGTGCGAGTCATACGTCATCGGTGAATCATGAGATCCCCAGATATGTTGGTAGTAAATCCGGTCGTCGGACTATCCGAACACGTACGTACCTAGTACTACGTTTTTACCGATTTACAAGACATGGTTGGCTTCTAGCAAAGCACCGTACCTACCCAATTCTCCAGAAATATTTTTAAAGGAATATGTGATCTATATCAGGCGTAGTATACGTAGTATTGCGTATTACGATCCAGCATCGGATGTCACGTGCAAGATCTGGGGCTGGAATTGTGTCTGCCTCGTACGAAGCACATATCGGATCTCTGGTAACTAGTCTCTATAATCGGATAAACATGACCTAGTCATAATATCCCGATAGCTGCAGCATATAAGAGCATCAGTTCCGTATCCTACGTGATCATCATCTCCATTATGACTGGAGTGATACTTCCATCTCGACATCACACCCAATACACTACGATTCTCAATATACCCAAAAAAGGCGTACACAGAACCTGTTAAAGCCCTGGACGACCAAAACCAAAGTATATTGATTGTCGCAAGTATTAGCGGTGCAAGTATCAGGTTAAGACCAAATACATCTACCATGATTCGGACTTCCATAGACACATAGTCATACTACCAATGGAATTCCGAGGGGTCTATCCAGAGCGAAGTTGTTTCCGTACCATCGGTAAACACAACCTCCTATTGCACTTGCATGAGTATCATATACCCAAATATATGAGAACTATGTCGTTATGCTCCCACAACGCGCACAAATGTAATACTAGTCTTTTACGCATTATCAATGTCCAATCTCGATAATACTTCGACTAGGGATATTTAATGATTAAACCTTCGTGGATTGATACTGTCTCATATCATCTCAATCCGGAACTATTCATATAGACCTTTTATCATTTATACATCTAGGTAATCCAATTACAAATGATAAAAGGGCAATTTCCTTTGTCACATATTTAATTTGTACAACAACACCATGATCTGTACAAATATTGATGCTATGTGTCATAATTGTCCAACAATCTCCCACTTGGCCTATAGCCAATCACTCAAGTGTCCTACACCCGAACTATGTACGGTTCGCTCAAACTTCTGCTGAGTAAAAGCTTTCGTAAGCGGATTTGCAAGGTTATCATCTGATGCGATTTATTCGATCATCATATTACCACGATGTATGATCCGAACGAATCAGATGAATAATTGAAGTATATATCTGGATCGTTGATGAGACCATTAATTCTTTAGCCTGTGCTGTAGCCTAGCTCAACTGCTAACAGAACTACTCCTAATCTGATTAGGATTATTATCGATCCAAAAGGCTTCTATTGCTGCCTCAGTTGCAGCAATAACCCACTTTTGTTGTTTATTCGGTAACAGTATCTTGCTTGGAAGATTTCCAACTCACTGTTTCGTTATTCAAACTGTATAGTACCTTTGTTACGACTTATAGTCGTTTTATCGGTTAGGAAACTTGTAGTAGTGAACCCATCACTTCAAGTTCTCCTTCTCCATAGTATAAGAAAGCATCTTTAGTTAATCTAAGATACTAAAGGATGTTCTTAACATCAATCCAGTGACTATCACTTGGATTGGCCTGATTGTGACTCCATATGCGCAAAGCATATGAGACACCAGGTCGCGTACATTTATTTCAATGTACGAGTTCTCGGAGAGTACTAACAACCTTTAGATATATCCCAGTAGATCTTTATTCCTAGAATAAAAGTTGTCTCTCCCAAGAATCCTACGGAGAATTTTATTGAAAGCCAAGCTTTCACCGACTGTATTATGGGAATATCATTTCCAAGAAATGACATATCATCATTTTTAGGACAATCACTGTCAGTGCGCTCCCACTAACCTCCTTATATACATAAGAATCATATTCGTTTTGAATTAAATCATATACCATTATGATTACATCAAAACGATAATTCCAACACAATGCTTGATTCAATCCATATATGGATCGAATAACCTGCAAACCTTGTTTGCTTGTTTTGGTGCGACAAAACGGTCAGGATGTTGTAAACATCCTCCAAAAGGTTTCCGTTAAGGAAAGCGGTTTTGGCATTCAGCTGCCATATTTCATAAATGAAACATGCAGCATTAGCAAGCATTATCCAAATGGATTTAACCATGGCAACGAGTAAAGGTTTCGTCGTAATCGACACAATGTTGATAACGATACATTTTCGCTACAAGACTAGCTTTGTACGTTGGTATGTTGCCTTCCATGTATGTCTTCCTTGAAGACTTATATAGTACCAATAGGCACAATGTCTCCCGGTATATCAGCTAGTATCCAAACTTAATTGGTATACATACAATCCATTTCGGATTTCATGGCACTTTGCCATAATAGGGAGTCGATACCTTGTATCACTTCCTCATACGTAGTCAGTTCGTATTCCTCAATAAGATTGACATCTTTATGAGGTGAGATCAGAAACTCATACCTCCCAGGTTATTTTCTGACTCTCTCCGACTTGCGCGGTTCTTGTGTATTCGAAGATTATTGGTATAGTTTCATCATTGATGAACTATTTGTGTTCCATTATGGAATCGGTGTCTGGAACAGTATTACTCCGATTTTCATCGAGTTTTACTTTCCTCCCACTTACCACTGCATATAGGTATTCCTCTTAGGAAAACCGCATGGCGAGCAACAATTAAATTGTTCTCTTGTGAGTTGTATAAGTACTATAATTTGGTTTCCCTAGGATAACCTACAAATTAGGCACTTATCCGATTTGGGTTCTAGTTTGGTATCATCCAAACATATGCCTAGCATACCCAAATCTTCAGGATTAAGAAAACCTAGTTTCTTTCCTGTTCATATCTAATATGAAGTCTGTCAAACAGATTTTTATGGAACCTTATTCAAAATAAGTTTTGCACTGTTTATGCGTATCCCGTGAAGGAAATGGTAGCTCAGAGCGACTCATGATTAACCTTATCATGTCTAACAAAATTCAGTTTCTCCGTTAGGACACACCGTCAAATTGACGTGTTCCGGGAGGAGTCCTCATTGAAAGAATACTATACTCTTTCAAGTATTTGAGAAACTTATTGCTTAAGTATTTTCCATCATGGTCTAACCGTGACGGTTTTAATACTTTAGCCGGTCTGTCTGTCTACTTCGTGTCGAAACTCTTTGAATTCATCAAAAGTTTCTGATCCGTGTTTCAAAAGAAACACATAACCATAACGCGATGCCACATCCGTAAAGGTTACGAAGTATTCATATCCACCTCTCGCCTAGCTAGATATGGGCCCACTTACGTCACTGTGAATGAGGGCTAACAAATCGGTGGCACTTACATGTTTACCAAGTAAAATATGTTTTAGGCACTTTGCCCAATAAACTAGATTCGTAGACATTATTTGAATAGAATCAAATTCGTCCTAGTATCCACTCTTTGAAAGTGTGGATATACGAGTCTTGTTAATTGTGTCCCAGACAACAATGCCACATATAAGTCTCAACCGATTTACTCAGTTTGAGCTATTTATTTGTCATGTCATACGTTTGAGATTCATTTATATACAAAATATAAATACTGTTATTCACATCTAATGTGTTTATCTCAATATCATTTTTATAAAATAAAACACTTTAGTGTTCTAGAATATAAAGGTATACCCGCAACGGGTTAAACCCTGATATAGAGATAATGTTTCTAGTCAAACCAGTTACATTGTAACAATTTTCTAATTTAAGTACATACCCGAAGGGTAGTTCCTAAACTTAGGTTTCTACGGTTAAAACAGTGACTCTCGTCCCGTTTTCAATTCGTAGGTATATCTCTACTGAAATCAGTATCCTGCTAATGAGCAGATTCTGCACATCAGTACATATTTATGTACCACATCCAGTATCTAAAATCCAATTTTAATACTAGTTATGAATATGTTTATGACAAACATGGTTGAAGCCGGAGCCTTGCCCCTCTTCACTTCCTTCATGTCTGCATTGTTCATACGGCAGTCACGCTTCCAGTGACCCCGTTTGCCACAATTTAGGCAGATATTTTGGGGTATGTCCTATGTCTTCCCAGAAGATTATAATGATTTTGCCTTTGCCCCTTTTCCACACCCCAGAAGCCTTTGGCCAAGCCTTGGCCTTCTGGGATGTCGAAGTAAGATGCGCCTTGCGCTTCTTGTCCTATTGCAAACTCTGGCTTTGTCTCATTGAGTATAGCCATTAACTCTCCAAGAGTTTTCTATTGCAATTTGTACTTTTAAGATCTAAGGATAGATCTATGAAGATCCTTCAATTACATTATCATACTATAAGGATCTAATCCTTAGTTATGACTAAGAAATTAAGGAGTCTTTACGGCAAGCATAACAGATTAAGCACTAAAGTTATTATCACATGAATATTCCAAATATCATGTTCTACTATTTGCTCAACTCCGGGCTTAGGCTCGAGACGTCATTCTATCAAATAGAATAACTTCTCAGTCCCCAGGACTATCCTGAGATTTTATTCACAATCTGAAAATTAAACCATTTAAATACATTTTCACCCAGGATTATCATCTAAACGTTAATCTTTCAGTTATCTTGATTCCAATAGTCCAACTATCGAATCAACGATTTTAGGTACTATTTATTATAATGATTACTATAGTCTAACTATATAATCAACTATAATTTAATTGGTTTAAATTCAAATATATTGATTACTATAATCCAATTATATAATCAACTATAATTGAAGTAGTTTGAATACAGTCCAACTGTTTAAATAAAACAACAATTAAATATTAGTCCAACTAATATATTAATTTATTAATGACGAAAAATGAAATGAACGCGTATGGCAAGTAACTAAATGAATATTGCAAATTTAATACTTGCCTCCTACTATTTTTTGGCGAGCCTCTAACCCTCTGTGGAGTACTTGGAAACCTTGTTTCCTAGTGGGCTAGGATCCCGTTAAATAACACATAATCTTGACTTTGGCCAACAAATTGTATGATAATTAACTAGGTAGATCTCTAAGATTAATTGGATCCCATCCAATTCCTAGATCCAGTAGTTGGACATCCAAGTCCGAAACATATATCTTATGTATGCCAATATATCCAATATATTCCCTAACCTTTTTCCTCTGAATTAAATAAGCCTTGGCTTTGGCACAACAAACTTAATGATCTCAGTTAAGCGGAACCCATTGACCATGGAAAGCTTCGTAATCGATGTCGATGGACAAGAAGTGATCTTGACTTTGGCCAACAAATCACAACTTGGACAAGACACTGATATGGAACAAAGCCTTCATGATTCAAACACATCCGCGACGGACAAAGGTCTTGACTTTGGCCAACAAACCAGTGCCAGTCTTGGATCTTGAGTAAGAATCACTCAATGGAAGGAAAAAACGCTTAATATGTACTGGTGGTTTTTCGCGTAAATTGGCAACCAATTTATTATCTTTGTTAAGGTATCATCATCATACACCCTTAAACATGCATTCTAAAAACATAATAAGGCGCGTATAAATAAAATAATAATGATATGCGGATGGATACTTAAACATTGTTCCTAGAACAAATCTCTCCATTTCCTCTCTCCCGCTAGCACAAGTATTACTTCTACCCGATTACATAACACTTCTAAAGAAACCTCATTTACATTGAGGGGAATATGTGAGAAGAGAAATACAAAGAGTCAAGAGGTAATAGGCTGGACACACAGGTCCAATTAATAAATTCTAAATTTATTACAATAATTTCCAAAATTGCCCTCACCCATTTAATATCCATCCGATATGCATTATTCATACCTCGCATCCATGTATTCACACAAAGCATGTTATCAATCAATCTAATCCAATTAATTAATCTGAAATTAATGACCATCCTATGTTCAAACAACGATTTGATTTTGTGCAAGTCCGACTCGTTTTACGAATAAGTACTCAAAGTACGAATTCCGAATTATATTAAACTACAATATTAAATCCAATTTAATTTGTATTTAATACTAATTCTATATTTAATTCTAATTAAATAATTACACTTTTTAATGTGCCTTTACGACTTAGATTCCAAATCTAATCGTTACGGGTCTCAAGCCCAATTAACATCCAATGTTAATTTAATTAAAGTCCAATGGGCTTTTAATTAATTTCTTAAGCATGGACTTTTGGTCAATATGGGTCAAACCCAAATACCAAAGCCCATTTAAGGAATCACCCTTATTTGCAAGAAACCAATTTAGGCCAAACCAATATTTACCAAAAGCTCATTTAAGGAATCACACTTATTTGCCAAGAAACCAATTTAGGCCCATTAGGCCCAATTAAAATTAAAGGTCCATTTAATTATATTTGGACTTTATGGATATGGTTTTGGGCCCAATTGGATCCAACCAATTAGCCTAAACCAAACTTGGCCCAACCAAGCCCATTAAAGCCCAAATACAACTTTACAAGCCAAATTCCAAATTTGGCCCAATTAATTAAATTACCAAAATTTCAAATTTCATAATTTAATTAACCTAAATTGTATGCCATAATTAATTAACCAAATTAATATTTCCAAAACATCAATTTACATTATTAATTATGCCTATTATCATCAAAACATGTCCAACACATTTGAATCAAAAATTAATCATTTTCCATGCATACATGCTCACGGCAATTTAGGGTTTTCTTTGTCCGATTCCGAATTCAATCCAATTAAATCCTAAATCAACAATTCCCTAATGATTTCAACTCATCCAATGATCAAAATCAAAAATTCCATGACATTAGGGCACCAATATGTTTCGGCCAAGCCTCAAATTTGGGGAAAAATTGATCCAATCTAATTTTTCACAAAATTGATCACAAACAACTCCAAGTCATCCATATACAAACATGCTCAAACAAGTAATTTAGTCAAAACATGCTCAAATCCAATTTACCCAAATTTTACCCTAAGTATTTTTCATGCTCAAATGGCTCAAGATACCATTGTTGGGTTTCTAGATTAGTCCCAAGATCGATTTCAAGCAATGAAACATGTGTGAATACTCATAAAAGTATGGCGGAATCATACTTACAATGATCGGCTTTTGCGATACGAGGAACAACAGCGGGAAACGAATTCCGGAAGGAAAAACTCCAAAATTAGCACCTCATTGGATTCAAACTCGCTAGCCTGCCTCGGATTCGCTCAGTCAGTTTCTGTTTCAAACCTTAACGTCGGCCCAAAACCCCTGCAACCAATGAAAGCCAATCCATGCAGCACATGCCCAAGGCCCACACAAAGCCCATGCACGCCCAAGCATTCCCAAATAAAAGAAATCCCATGCAAAAACACATGTCAAAATTCCCTAAAATTACCTTCTAATTTAACAAGATTGTGAATCCCATCCCCACCAAATTTAGAGATTTTGTTCCCAAAATAATTTAAGAAAATATTTCCAAAATTTGCTTGATTTTATTTCAAAGATTAGGAGATCCCTTGGCATTATAAAAAGACAGCAAAACCAAACCCTATGGAGGCTCTCTTCTCTCAACCTTAGACAAGCTCATACGGCAATTTACCAAAAAAAAAACTCGGGGACTCTCTTTTCACAAAAAACACACACACCGATAAAGACACACACACAAAAAAGACACACACACGGCAAAACACACACATGCCACTCACACACACCCACACTGCAATAACACACCCACACGGAAATAAGACACACACACTGTAATAACACACCCACACGGTAATAAGACACACGCACTGTAACTACACACCCATACGGCAATAAAGCACAAACATCAAAAAAACCAAGCAACTCTGACCGACACAAAAAACAAAACGACCAAAGTAGCTCACCACCGACTCACACAACAAAACCAGACCCCATAAGACTAGCCAAATCCACGTGAAACCAGCAGCCCCAAACAACAAAAACTGAAACCAACAACCCAAAATAATCACCAAATCCACGTGAAACCAGCAGCCTCAAAAATCACCCAAAAACAGTCCATGAAACACCAAAAATAGCCCCTAAAAAAATGAACAAACAGTCCCCAAAAGTAGCCCAAGGAAAAAAACAAAAACAACAACCCAAATTCAGTGAAATAGTGAGCAGAAATAGCGGAATAGTGAGCAAAAAAATAGCGAACCAGCAAACCAGAAACAACAAGCTTTAATCCTTCCGGTGACGGCCTAACGCACTTCCAAGAAAGCAACTTAAAATGTAAGACCTGAGAGCACCCTATTTATTTTTATAGTTCCGGACACGGCACGCCTGGTTGGACGTGAAATACGTCCAACGGGTATGCGAAGTCCTACATTAAAGACGGCCAGACTTTTGGACACATCTTTTTCTATCTTCTGCATTTTTTTTATTTATTTTACTATTTATTTAGTGTTATTCATCCTTTTTTATTTATTTATTACTTATGTCTTTATTTTCTTTTTCCGTATTTATTTTTATTTAGCTTTTGTCTATTTACTTTTATTGTTATTTTTATATTTCGCATTTAGTTTCGTTATTTATCCCGCATTTATTTTATTATTTATCTTTATTTATTATTTCATATTTATTTTATTATTTATCTTTTTTTATTACTCCGCACTTCGTTTTGTTATTTATCTTTTTTTATTATTTCGCATTTACTTTATTGTTTATCTTTGTTATTTCACATTTTATTTTATTGTGTATCTTTATTTATTATTCTGTATTTAGTTTCGTTATTTATCTTTTTGTCTATTTATCTTATTTTATCGTTTCGCTTTTACTTTTGTTTATGTTTTGATGTATTATTTCACATTTACTTTCATGTTCATTTACATTGTGTTAATGATTGTGTGTGTTATCCCTTACGGTATATCGGATGGAAACCTAGACATAAATTCCGTAGCTGAATCCGAATGGACGATAGTGCTGTCTGTATTTGGGATACAACTCCACGTTCCGCTCGGGAAATATTCATATATGCGTGTTTATGTCATTATTGATGTTATTTTTGTAAGAACGTTCGAACGCGTTTTCGAACACAACTCGAACGCAAGCATTCTACCTCACTCCGTTCGAACGCGTTTTCGAACGCAAGCATTCTGCCTCACTCCGTTCGAACGCTACACGAACACGAACCCTCTGGAACACTTCGTTCGAATGCGTTTACGAATGCTACAAGAATGCGCACACACTGGAAAACCTCTTTCTTTATATTTTATGCATTTTCGTCTCTTTAGTTATTTATTTTGCATTATGCGCTTAATTATTTGAATTTATTATTAACGTTTTTTATTGTTCTTATAATTTACATTATCGTACTCCTTTATTTGATATGCTTTTGGAACTATGTATTTGCTTTTATTTATATTTATTTTTATGGGTGTGCAAACTTGTGTGTTTATTTGAATTATCTTGCTTGAATTGCATTAAGACTTGGCTATACCTTTGTGTGAACCCGTCCATTATACTGGCATAATAAGTAAGGGACCATTCTGAACCTAACGGTTTGAGGTCTTCCCTTGCGAGGGTGAGTGCGGCCTAAATCATTTCCCAGTTCACGTTGGGTGGCGACTCCTTTATTCTCCGGTTTAGTCCCCCGCGGGCTAATCCGTACTCTCTACGAGCCCAAAAGTGTCGTGGTCGCTGAGCATCACAAGCATAGATGCGACTCCACTGGGGACAAAGAATCAGCCCTGAAACAATGCCTTGTACTGTCCATGGCTTTGGCTTTGGTTACCCAAGTCTCATATATTTTGCAAACCCTTCTTACCCTGATGGCGTCATGTATCGTGAAGTCACTTTCACTCAAGGCGGCGAATCGTTATATGGCGTCATCACTCGTTGGCACGTACCTTAGGGTATAAAAAAGGTGCGCTCACTTGGTCGCTCGAACCCTTGAGTGGAGAGACCTTGTTCTGAATAACCCTTCGCCGGTGAGAGCCTTTATCCATACCCTTATAAGCCCACATATGAACCATAGTTATATGTCCTATAGAAGCTACCCATATGCTTGTGTTTGGGACCATTATCATTTGGATCCATTTGGACCTCTCGTCGTAGGATACGAACTTGTTGGGCCACTTAAACTGGGACGAGTTTACTTCTTATGGTGATTGGGCTAAAAGTTTTCAAAATGACGATGGGCCACCTTGTGTTTTGGGCCCCCTATCATTTGAAGTTGTTTAGCCACCTTATCACAAAAGTGTAAACATGTTGGGCCTATTCAATTGGGACAAGTTTACACCTCGCGATTATCTGATTGAATACTTTAAAATAATAATGGGCCAACTTGTATGAAAACCTTGATGAGCTTAGAAAGTCCAAACATGATCTGAATATGCCAAATACATGAGTCTGATATCCGCACTGGCTTTCATCCAGGAAGGGTACGCCTTGTTATAGCATATTTGTATACTTTTGGATATCTCCAAGTCCATCCCCACAACCGTGATTACCGAGGGCCCAATTCGTCATTTCTAGACAATGTCATGATCCCATAATAGGCTTAGTCAATATTATAAATGGGCGGTCTTTGTCTTTTACCGATGGAAAATGACTGAGGTAGCCAAGGTTCACCCTTGTAGCATAGGAGATAATAATTTTATGTACTCCACATTGGTGCATAAAATAAGCCATACGTAGGGCGGAAATAGACTTACCACGAGTGTAGGAGGAATAAGGTCGGAAGGAAGATATATGTGTTTCATAACCATATGCATCTCATGCATCGCATGCATACACGCATCATGCTGCCGCACAGTGGGAACAGAAAACAATGAGAATACCAAATGTGAGGAGCCCCCGAATAGGGTAATCGAAGAAATCTCTATTTTTGATGATGACATGGCTAAGTATGCCGCGGGAAGCGTAGTCGAGTCTCAGGTAGAACTACAGACACTCAGAGAACAAATAGAGTCAGTTACCCGCAAGTTGAATGGTAAACATGAAGATCTGTTAGACTATGATGCGTTGACTTTTGAAGAACAGTTGCCTCTTCAGTTTAAGATGTCTGACATGGCCAAGTTTAAAGGAAACATAGATCGAATGGTCCATTGCCGGCAATATGTTTTAGTGATGAGTGACCAGCGTAATCACACACGTATAACGCAAGCGCACGTATCGTTCAAGTAGTATAAAAATATCGATCCCACGAGAACTTAATTCCTATTGTTGTTATTAATTGTTGATACTATTTATTTACAAGTATCTAATTATAGGGAGAAGAGAATGATTGCTTGGTTGAATGTGGATTTGCTAAATAAATAAATTAAAGACATAAAATAAAATACTAAGGAAATAACAAAAAACACAAAATACCTAGGGTTTTGACTCCACAAAATATTATTCTAAAGATGAATTGATTCTTTTATATATGTGTAATAAATTAATTTGCTAACCTGGAACACGAGTTAGGCAAAAGCCTCTATCGATGGTCAGACGCAAATACCCTAATAACCCAATTAATCATATTCCTATGTTAATCAAGTTACCTGAATTCATTAAGTTCAAGTTCCAATTATGGTTACCCCCGCCCGATAGGTATATTCCTATCCTGTAAGGAAAATCTATTAAAGGGTTATCTATCATCAAGGAAGATCGTGAGCTATTGAATCTAATGCTGAAACCTAAATCCCTTTCCAAGTTCATTTTAAGTTTACCACATCAATCTTATTGGTGATCAGGCAACAAGAAGCATTAGGCTTTAAGATTCAATAAATAAACTAAAGTATTACCCAAAAATAAAATTAAATCATTATTAAGCAGGTGAATATTTGTTTCATCACTTCCCTGGAATAAAAAGACAATACTGGGGGTTAGGGACCCACATTTAATATTTCAAATCTAGGAATCTCACTTATTATAATATATAAATTATTTTCTGTTCTGTTTTCTCAGGAATTAATAATGTTAAACATTTAAAACCAGCCATATAGGCGGTAATCCATTTAGTCCAACTACACTGGCCATATAGGCAGTAATTATCTGTCACATAAAGACCGGCCATATAGCGGTAAAGTAATTTATATTTAACTGACCATATGAGGTAATAAGTCTGCTGTTATTAATCCGGTTAAATTATAATTTATATATTATAATTAAGTGAGATTGACCTAGTTAATCATATTAAAATTTTCATATGCATAATTTAAATATTACAATCATTTACAAAAAGATGCAATCCTTAAAAGTCTATATAAACCCTAAGGAAAGCACAAAGCAAATGAAATGGATTTGAGCTCAATTTATAGACAATAAGATATGCCACGCGTCGCGACGCGCCAAGGTCTGCGCGTCAAGTCGCGTAGCGGCACTTAGAGATGACGCGCTGTTGACTGCTGATGTGGCACACGGTTCTGTCTATCGGCCCAATATAATTCAACTTGTGGCACGCATTTGTTCGGTCCAATGATATGTTGACACGTGGCAGGAGATGATTGGCTGATGATGACGTGGCTGACACGAGGAATGTTGACTCGACATGCGGCTGATATGGCGAACACCGTGTCAAACACGTAGATGACACGTGGCTGACACGTGTCATGCTCTGTTGATGCGGTCTAATTAGATGATGAACATATGGTACGCGTGTTGTCGGCAGACATGTGATGATTACACGTGGCACGGCGCATGTTAGCAGATCTGTTGTGATGATGACACGTGGCAGGCACACGTTAGCATCTCCGGCATATTTTTAGCGGCGCATTTAGCACGGCGTATTTTAGCAACTACTTCACAGATTTTGACACGTGTCCCATCGTATTTTTAGTGGTGCACGTTAGCAGGTTTGGCGTACGTGTAAACACTACATTTTGCATAAAGCCCAATGATGAGCCTCGATGGAGGCACTACTGATAAGTCACAGAAGTTGCGGGAAATGATGTCGGAAGGGAAAATTCAAAAATTAATCCCTCGTCAGATTTAAACTTCATTGTTTTAGCCTCGGGTTCGCTTAGTCGATTTCTGTTTTAAA
>SKCR01008788.1:0-23683 GCA_019454045.1 Zanthoxylum bungeanum | reverse complement strand
TTTTTATTGCTTTTTTAGATGTTTTCTCCAATTAAACTAGAACACTGAATATTACAAACTTTTCACTTACAACTCATGGTCGTATGTTACAATGCATATGAAGATCCAATTTAGTCAGTATTATGGAGAAGTCACAAATTAAATAATTTAAAAGGATAAGCATAAAACTCATAAAACATGCAAAGAACATAAACCTAAACATGTTAACTATCATAGTAACATGCCTAGGCTTGTAGAATAATCAAAACAAATGGGTCTTGGGCAAAAAGAAAGTGGCATAATAATTTTATTTTCCGATGCGCACTCGCGACCGCTTCCCAACAGTATATATATCTTACAACATCTTCAATCCATTTAGCGAGCTTTGGGCCAGTGACTCCCAAGCCAGTTGGCTTTAGGGCACTAGGTGTAAAGACACCCTTACAGACTTAATTACTCGGATTTCCGATATTTTTTTTATTGCTTTTTTAGATGTTTTCTCCAATTAAACTAGAACACTGAATATTACAAACTTTTCACTTACAACTCATGGTCGTATGTTACAATGCATATGAAGATCCAATTTAGTCAGTATTATGGAGAAGTCACAAATTAAATAATTTAAAAGGATAAGCATAAAACTCATAAAACATGCAAAGAACATAAACCTAAACATGTTAACTATCATAGTAACATGCCTAGGCTTGTAGAATAATCAAAACAAATGGGTCTTGGGCAAAAAGAAAGTGGCATAATAATTTTATTTTCCGATGCGCACTCGCGACCGCTTCCAACAGTATATATATACTTACACATCTTCAATCCATTTAGCGAGCTTTGGGCCAGTGACTCCCAAGCCAGTTGGCTTTAGGGCACTAGGTGTAAAGACACCCTTACAGACTTAATTACTCAGATTTCCGATTTTTTTTTTTATTGCTTTTTTAGATGTTTTCTCCAATTAAACTAGAACACTGAATATTACAAACTTTTCACTTACAACTCATGGTCGTATGTTACAATGCATATGAAGATCCAATTTAGTCAGTATTATGGAGAAGTCACAAATTAAATAATTTAAAAGGAAATAAACAAAAATTAACTTGTTACGAAATAGGTTGAGATACGTCTCAGGAGTGGAAATTCCTTACACAGCTGGAAATTCCTTACATAGCTATCTCACACCAATTTCAACTGATTAGTCAAGTTAAAAACACAAAATATTTTAAATTTTTTTCGATAGTTTTTTTTTTTTTTTTTTTTTAAATTTTGACTAAAAATCGAAAAATAAAAACAAGATACTAGTCAACTTTTTCCCTCCCCCAAACCTAAATGAGACATTGTCCCCAATGTCTTAAAAAGTAGAAGAAGAGTTTAGAAACAATACCTGGTTAGCTAAAATTGTACATCTAAAAAAAAATTAAAGGTTAAGATCCAGATTTATCTGACCCTTCTTACCACGATCATTATCAGACCAGTCTATCTTGGAAAGGATAAAGTCAATTTGTGGTTCAAAGGCTAAAATTTGGTAAATTAAATCATTGGCATTCCAGGCAGTGAAGATGATTTCTTTTAAAGGTTTTGATACAAACCCATTTCTCCAGGCATCATCAAGAAACACACAAAGAAAATCATAAAATCCATCAGCGTTAAACAGTCCAATCGGTTTCTAGTATATGTTCAGGTTCACCCATGATAGTACTGTAAAAATTCCCCCATCGTACCGAAGCCACCTGGAAAAGCAATAAAAGCATCAGCACGATTAATCATTTCCACAAGTCGTTCGGACATACCTGGTATAATAATTTCCTCTCCGTTTGATGGTCCTATCAGATTCGCCTCTGCCAAGGATTTTGGGATGATTCCCAGAACTGGACTACCTTCTTCCTGTACGGCCTTTGAAACGTACCCCATTAGTCCAAGATTGCCACCACTATATACTAGCTGCATATTCCTTTCAGCTATGACTCGACCCAATTCATGTGCTGCCGCTACGAATTCTGGTTTAGAACCAACACTAGTACCGCAAAACACATAAATGTTTATAATTTTTTTAATTTATTTTTTTCTCAAGTCTGGATGCCTTCAAGAGTGCAATGATGAGTTGAATTTATAGAACCTGAAAAAGGGGCAGTAATAATAGCACTAGTACCTGCTATATGATAATTATTAGCTAAACAATAAAATATATCGTGAAAGTCAAAAAGTCTGGATCCTGTCAGAGAAAATAAAAGAAAATAACAAAACAAATCACAATTATTAGATAAATACAAAGAGATAATAATATTTACAAGAAGTAACGGCTTGAATGACGTCTATGCGTCAGGGACAAGCTTCCCACCCAATTTTCTTATAAATTGGCAAACAAGGTTTTTTAGAGTCAGATTCTCGAGACTTAAATGTTGTCTTTCTTTTTGAAATTGTGCATGTAACATGTGAATTGCGTGATGCACATATCCACTGGATGCGTCTCAAAAGTCAATGATATGTAATCAAAAGACTCCTTACTCAAGCCATCCCTAATGAATTTAATTTTATCTTCACGGTTATCACACACCATTCCTCAAGAACGACAACGAGTATTACATGTCATGCGTGTACATTTATAGCAAACACCCATTCTTTTAGCTCTTCTTTTCTTAGCATAGGTGTTTCTTCCTAAACCAGGTAGATATGAAATAAAAGAGTCAGAGGACTCACCTGTCAATCGGACCCGTACTTCAATTAACCAACGAATGTCATTAGGATTACCTGTGCATGAAATGAATATTAAAGGAATTGATAGGCTTGTGAGGAAGTTGGCTTTAATAGATTTGTGTCTTGAGTCTTGACAAATATTCATACTTTTTGAAATTGGTATATTTGATGTTTGCATCATGTAGAGTGTTATTTTGAATTGAGTTTTTACATGACAAATTATACATAGTTATTGGTTTAGAAGTTCAACCATGTGGGATTGCATGTTATTAATTAATTTTCTTTTGGTATGCTTATGGTGTCTCTTATGTTTAGATAGTTAGCTTCATCACGTGAAAATAGAGAGAACAAAATATGCCATTTTTGAAAAACAAGATTATTGTTGGTTGTATCAGTTGGTCTTTTTCAGAATTTCAGTGTTGATGCGAAACATTAAGATTGTCTTAATTATACGCATATTGTTCTTTTCTTCAATACGAATGATCATGACTGTTGTGATATTTTATATCGTACCGCAAGTGTACGGTGTCAAGTTTTAGTATAAATGAGTTTAGAGTGTCAAACCCATAGGGATTGCGTTAACTCGCACTAAATACTACAATTGATAATCCTAACTTTATTTAGAAAACAAATAACAAAGATTTTAATAAATAAATATAAAAATAATTATATAGGAGGAACTAATACGATAGAGATTCTAGAGTCTGATTTCACCTAGCTGTCGCATATGTATTAGTCATGCCAATTAATCCTTGTTTAGTTATATTGTTTATATGTCAAGACTCCGAAAATATCCACTCCCTCTCTCGAGTATCAGTGAAAATATCATTAACTACAGACTTTGATATCTTTATAAAAATATAGTAGTTAACAACTCATTACGCTTTGTGATTCTATATTAACAACTTCAAATGAACTTATATATTTTCTCGAACTCTATAAAATTCCTACGTTATATTATCTAGATCTATTCAAAATCCCCTCTCTCGAGTGATAGATTCTAAACATATATCATTATATTTGTGGCCAGTAAACACAAAGCATTAAACTCAAAATAATATAAATAACTCAATAAAACTTCATAACAATATTGACAAATAATACAAGGTTCAAGCATCTGTTACATCATTCTCCAGAATCAAGGAGTTTAGTTCATGACAATAGATAAAAATAATGAAAACAAAGTCATGAAATTAATGGAAATCATTAGAGTTCTAAGAAAGAAACGAGAAGATAAAACCCGAATTGAATCTCTTCCTCTTCGGACGTCACCGCCTTCGTCTCCTCTTGTCGCTCTTCAATCCTCATCCTTGGATCTCTCTAAAATATGTATTCTTGTGTTTTGTGCTATGTATTAGCCTCCTTTTTAAGTTTTGGACGAACTAATGAATTTATAATAGAGCCTTGGGGTCATAATACATGTTAAAAACCCTAAATTTCTGTTTCTGGTGCGTGTGTCCCGCAACGCCGCGACGCCAAACCCTCGGTTTTTACTATGGAGCTCGTGAGGCATCGCAGCGCCAGTGCGTTTTTTCCACTGGTGCTCACGTGCTGTTTCATGTTGCTCCTGTGTGGTCCGATGCCTCCGCAAAGTCTCAAAACACATCGAATTGGTCCATTACGATTTTATTTTCTTCTTTTTCTTGCTCTTTTTTTTTGCATTCTTTTTTTAACACACCTACTATTTAAGGTAGCATTTCTCCTTATGGTGGTCACAACACTTGCCCATAGGTAGCTTCACGCTTATCGGTTGTAGGTGGCTTCTTTTTCTTTTCCGTTTCTTATCATACCATATATCATAATACTAGCATAATGAGATAGATATCTAAGAAAACAGTCATTCTTCGGCAAATAATTTCTTCAACTAGTCACTTTGTCAACTACTTATGTTCTTATTGCTAAAAACCTATTATTAAGTGCTTACGAGTCTAACCTAGATCATCTAATCAAGGAATCAGATAAAAATCAATTGGGACTTATCGTTTCTAAAATTTCATTTAAAACAAAAAAATTCATCATTAGACTATGCCTTACTATCAAGGAATAAAAAATAATAATTTTTTTTTTTGCACAGGAACTAACACTACATGCACACACCCCCAAACATAAAACTTGCATTGTCCTCAATGAAAGATAAACATAAAGAAACAAAATTAAGGAACAACACTACCGTTCATGGAGTTGATCAGACTCCTCCTGGTCAGAATTTGATTGCGCGGGCTTTGTGTGTCTCGTGCTACCTATATAAATAACATGTAAAATGAATAAATAAACAAATAGCACACAATAAAAATCAAAATTAAAAAATAAAATAAAAATAAATAAATGCAATGGTTGCCTCTCCGCTAGCACTAAGTTTAACGTCTTCAGCTAGACGCAACCACCCAAATGGTGGTCATGGTAGCTTTTTCTTTTGTATCCACTGGCTGTTTTGACATGAAAATGATAGCTTGGCAGGTTGTGGCAGTTTATCCAAATACCCATTACTGCTACTTGGTCATGGAGGAAGTAATCTGCCCAATTTGTGTTTCTAAGGACTTCATTGTTGCCCCAATATTTTCAATGTGTCTCAATATTGCTCAGCCTTGCTTCATTCTTCTCAAACCTCGCTGAAGTGTTAGCAACAAACGTGCTCATGAAATCTTCCAAGAAAATTTTTTCTCAGCTCTTGGATAGTCAAAACCCGATGAAGGCTGCAAGGCATTCTCTGTATTAGGATATGACATGTTTGGATGATAGCGGTTAGGCACATGATTGCCTCTATAGCTATTGAAGTTCCGATTGTTCACATACTGGACTTGATCAAAGTTTAGCTTTCCTTCCAATAACAGCATATTTGTAGCCGTTGCTGATTCAATAGATGATTGTACTCGTGGATTTGTCAGGGCTGCTACTTGAGTAGATAAGGTGGAAATCTGAGATGTAAGTGCCACAAGAGGGTCCACTTCATATATTCCAGCCACTTTGGTCACCGTAACGCGTTCACTTGGCTATTGAAAATGGTTAATGGCCATTTCTTCTAACAGATTGTAGGCGTCCTCAGCTGATTTCTTGAATAGAGCTCCCTCTGCTGCTGCATCAACCATAGTCCTATTCGAACAATTCAGCCCATTATAGAACAACTGAATATGTACCCAGTCTGCATAATCATGTTGTGGGCATCTTCAGAGTAGATCCTTAAAGCGCTCCCATGCTTCATATAAAGTCTCAGTCTCCAGCTGCTTAAATATACTAATTTATGCCCTTAGCTGAGCTGATTTAGCTGTTGGAAAGAACCTCTCAAGAAATTTCGTGGCCATATCCTGCTATGTCATGATACTCCCCGTCTGTATTGATTGAAGCCAATCCCACGCTTTATCTTGTAAAGAGAATGATAATAAGCGTAACTTGATAGTCTTTTTACTCACGCCATTCATCTTTATAGTATCTGCGATCTCCAGGAACATCCTTAAGTGCAAGTTGGGATCCTCTACAGTTGAACCCCAAACTGATTTCTTTGTACCATGTTGATCAATGTAGGTTTTAGCTTAAAATTGTTGACGTTGATTGGTTGATGGGAAATCCCAGAATAGGTATCATCAATGATCGGCTTGAAGTGATCTCTGATTGCCACCTGACGTGGGTTGATCTCTCTGTTTTCAGCTGCCATTGCTTCTTGTTCAATTTTCCTTTCTTTCCTTAGTCTCCTCGTTGTTCTTTCTATTTCAGGATCAAACAGAGTGAGTCGAGACTTGTGGATTTTCGCATTCACTGAAGCACCGAAAGAAAAAGAAAAAAAAATCAATAAACAAAATAAAATAAATTAAAAATAAAAGATAAAAATCTAAATTAAAGCTAAGATTAATTGGTAGTAGTATTAATGTGAATTAAACAAATAATCCCCGGCAACGGCGCCAAAAATTTATTGTGATATTTTATATCGTACCGCAAGTGTACGGTGTCAAGTTTTAGTAAAAATGAGTTTAGATTGTCGAAACCATATGGATTGCGTTAACTCGCACTAAATACTACAATTGATAATCCTAACTTTTTTTCGAAAACAAATAATAAAGATTTTAATCAATAAATATAAAAATAATTATATGGGAGGAACTAATACGATAGAGATTATAGAGTCTGATTTCACCTAGTTGTCTCATATGTATTTTTCATGCCAATTAATCATTGTTCAGTTATATTGTTTATAAGTCAAGATTCTGAAAATATCCATTTCCTCTCTCGAGCATCCGTGAAAATATCATCAACTATAGACTTCGATATCTCTATAAAAATCTAGTAGTTAACAACTCATTACGCTTTGTGGTTCTATATTAACGACTTCAAAGGAACTTATATATTCTCTCGAACTCTATAAAACTCCTAAGTTATATTCTCTAGATCTATTCAAAATCCCCTCTCTCGAGTGATAGATTCTAAACATATATCATCATATTTGTGGCCAGCAAACACAAAATATTAAACACAAAAGAATATAAATAACCAATAAAACTTCATAACAATATTGACAAACAATACAAGGTTCAAGCATCAGTTACATCATTCTCAAGAATCAAGGAGTTTAGTTCATGACAATAGATAAAAACAATGAAAACAAAGTCATTAATCTAATGGAAATCATTAGATTTCTAAGAAAGAAACAAGAAGATAAAACCCGAATTGAATCTCTTCCTCTTCGGACATCACCGCCTTCGTCTCATATTTTCTCTCTTCAATCCTGCTCTTTGGATCTCTCTAAAATATGTATTCTTGTGTTTTTTGCTGTGTATTAGCCTCCCCTTCTGAGTTGGACGTAGTGGCTAATTTATAAGAAAATCATGCAACCATTTTCTTTCTTTTCGCAAAACCCTAGTAACTTTTGATCCCTTCGCAGCGCTGCAACGCCTGCATGTTGGAGCCGCGGCGCCTGAGTCTCAGGATTTAGTATGGGATGCGTCTGGCGCCGCAGCGCCAGTAGGTTGGTACCGCGGTGCCAGCCTTGACTTCTGGTTTACCTTATTTCTCCTTATTTGCTTCCTTCAGTGATTCAGTTGCATCCGTTAACTCTCAAAACCCGTATAATAATCTAAATCTATACTTTTCCTGCTTCCTATTAACAAAACACCAAATAACTCCAAAAGACCATTAAATTACATGGAATCTAACAAAATAATAAGCTGAGGATGCAAGAATGGGTGTGTAAATTTTACACTTATCAAACACCCCTAAACTTAAGATTTTGCTAGTCCCAAGGAAAAGACAAAATAAAAAATAAATACAAATAAACAATTAAAAAGAACTAAATAAACTAAGCCACTTTCGTAGGGATCATGATTGCATTTAGCATATGAAACAAGCCTTTAAACCCCTAGGCGACCCTAGTGGATGAGTTATAGTCTCGTGAGGGATTACAGTGACGACACCCACAAACGTCATTCACACACAATCATACAAAAACATAAAACAAATAAAAAGCAACTAAAATAATCCCGATAGTTATGTATAATATTTTCCTCAAAGAGTGTTTATCAATGAAATCAGAGAACCTTCAAAGTACGTAATTTAGCTCATATCCAAGTTCCTGAATAATTCATCTAGGCTAGACTCACTCTCTGTGTGTGTGTAAAGTTTATTCACAGCTTGATTCCTAAGTAAGCCAACTTAATGATTTTGTTTAAAAATTGGGATCGATGGTTAAACCAACTTAGATATCTCAAGTATGCTCTGTAATTGCTTTATTTTGTGCTCAGTATGGTATGATTTTTATTTTCTTTTTCTTGTCTCTTTTTGCATTTTTTTTTTAAAACTTTTTCTTTTCTTTTTCAACTCACCTACCCTTTAAGGTAGCATTTCTCCTCATGGTGGTCCTAATACTCGCCCATGGGTAGCTTCACGTTTATCGGTTATAGGTGGTTTATTTTCTTTCTTTAAAGACTTTTTTTCTTTTATTTCTATCCATACCATACATCATAACACTAGCAAATCAAGATAGATATCTAAGCAAACGGTCATTCATCGACATGCAATTTCTTCAACTAGTTACCTTGCCAACTACTTAAGTTTTCACTGCTAAAACCCTATAATTGAGTGCTTACGAGTCAAACATAGATCAACTACTTAAGGCATCAGATAAAAGTAAATTGGGAACTTATCGTTTCAAAAATTTCACCCATAAACAAATAGTATCATCATAGGATTTATGCTTTACTATCAAAGACTAAAAACAATAATTTTTTTTATATAAATAAATAACAAGTAAACAACATGCACACACCCCCACACTTAAAACTTACATTGTCAACAATGTAAAGAAGATAAAAATAAAGAACAAGAGTAAGGAACAACACTACCGTGCATGGAGTTGATCAGGCTCTTGCTGGTTAGAATTTGGTTGCGCGGGCGTTGTGTGTTTCGTGCTACCTACATAAATAACATGCAAATTAATAAATAGCACACAATAAACTAAAATAAATAAATAAAAATAAACAAGATGAAAATGCAAGGGTTGCCTCCCCGCTAGCGATAAGTTTAATGTCTTTAGCCAGACGTAACCACCCAAATGGTCATAGTGGCTTAAATGTAGTGAACCAGGTAATCTCATATGCTTTCTTCTTTGGAATCCACTGGTTCTTATGATATGAAAAAGACAGCTTGGCAGACTGTGGCAGTTTATCCATAGATAGTTCCCCATGATATGTAGATTTTCCCCATGTCGTGTAATCGAAACCATGTCGTTGACGATACCCCTTCGCTACAAGCCTAGCTTTGTACGTTTGTACGTTGCCATCCATGTCGGTCTTCTTCATGAAGACCCATTTGCATCCAATAGACCAGTGTCCAAACTTGGTTGGTGTACATGGAATCCATTTCAGACTTCATGGCTTCTTGCCATAAAGCGGAATCGATATCTTGTATCGCTTCCTCATACGTAGCCGGTTCAGTATCCTCAATGAGATTAATATCTAGATGAGGTGAGATCAGAAACCCATACCTCTCAGGTTGTATCCTGAGTCTCTCCGACCTACGTGGTCCTTGTGTAATAGAAGATTGTGGTACAGTCTCATCCCGGATGGACTGTTCCTCTTCCGTTGAGGATTCTATGCCAGGAACAGTATCACTCCGATTTTCTTCAAGTTCTACTTTCCTCCCACTAACCACTGCATTTAGGAATTCCTTCTCAAGGAAAACCGCATGTAGAGCAACAAATACTTTGTTCTCTCATGGGTGATAGAAGTAATATCCTTTGGTTTCCCTAGGATATCCTACGTGTAGGGGTTTTAGGGGCTAAATCCGGTAACGCACCGGAAGCGGTGGAAAATCAAATTTTCCGATTTCAAAACTTTTTCTCGGATTAATTAAATAAACATATTTATTTAATTATCCAATAATCAAATTATGAAATAAAATTCAATAAATCATATTTAAGTGAATTTACCGAATTGCCCTTCCACTTGGTACTTTGTCTATTTTAGTCTGAAATTGATCTAATCAATTTTGAATGATTCTAAATCATTTCTAAGATGAACGTAGCATGTTCAAAACATCAAAACACCAAGGGCAACATAAATCCCCATTTTTCTTCATTTGGCCGAATGCACCACTTTGGTGCCAAAGTGTGCACTTTGTCATTTCATGCATCAAAACACATCAAGATGTAATCCAATGAACATGAAACTTTATATGCATCATATATACATCTAAATACACAACATATATGAAAAGCCCCAAATTTGGAATTGGTCATGAACCCTGATTTTTCAATTTCTTCAAATTGGACAAATTAGACCAAATTGGTTAAATCCAATACTTCAATCATGTTTCTTCCATCCAATCAAAGTCTTAACACAATGAAACAACTCAAGATCAAATCTAGGTCATCTAAGAGTGGGTCAACACTCTAGATTAGCAACAAGGTTTCCAAAACCATAAAAGAACACTTATTACTACAATAGCAATAAGCTTCCTTCATCATACATGCTCTACACTTTCACCAAAACTTCCATCATCAAAAACACAAAGAATAAAGAAAGAAATAACCTAAGAACATCATATGTTAAAGCCTAGATCCTAAGGAACATTTTCCTTTCTAATAGTAAGTTGGAAAAACTTACTAAAAATCAAGCTTTCTTTGGTTTCTTCTTTCTTTCTCACAAGCTTCCTTTGGTTTCCATTAATGGAGTTTTCTTTTAATGTGTATTAGGTTTTGATACCAAATGAAATGAAAAACAATATATACTTGCATCACAAAGGCCTTGGCCGAATTTGGCAAAGGCATATACAAGAAATATTAATTTCAATTTCATTTGAATTTCATTAAATCAACTTGATAAAATATCTAAATAACACTTTATAGATATTTATATTAAGTCAACAAATGCAACTAAGAAAAATATAAATCTTATATTTTAAGTGTATGGCCGAATTTAGTGAGAAATAAAGGAAAAAGATATTTTCATTTTTCAAACAATTTTGAACAAATATCTTAAGAAGTCAAAATCAATTTGACAACCTTTCTCTTTAATATAAAGTCAAACATTTACACTTATAATCATTTCCTAACTTTATCATTTGGTGATATATTTATATTTTAATTATATTAATCATTTAACAATTAAATAATTAAATAATTAATTAAATACAAATATATCAAATATATGTATTATATTTACATTAAATATCTCAAATACATATAATGATGATATATGTCAAATACCTTTATTTGACTATTTATTAATGTGTATTTAATAATATCATATATTAAATACAAATACACATTAATTAGGAAATGACGGTTCGGCCCGTTCTCATGTATTTTTCGTTTAACGATTAAATGATTTATAAATAATCATCATTATTCATAAATATTGCTCTAGTGCTCTACGAGTATGTTTCATTATTGAGACTCTTTAGATTCAGGTATATCCGTCACAAAATCCAATTTCGTGTCCTTAATCTATCCACCCGTAGATTATTTCTATCAGCTACATCCTCACAGCAGAGGCACGGTCTCGGATGTAGTCAACGAAAAGATATTTATAAACCATAATGACAAGATGGACCAAGAAACGAATATTCCAAATACTAGTTACTTTAAAACCTTATTAAGCGGGGATATTCCATTAAGTGTCATACACCCTAAATCTAATCAAATTAGATTATAACATGCATGTATAAAGTCAAGAAAACATGATTAAACATTGAATAAAACAAGCTAAGAATTTATGGAGGCCTAGAATCAGACTCGCTCTGATACCATTTTGTAGGGGTTTTAGGGGCTAAATCCGGTAACGCAGCGGAAGCGTTGGAAAATCAAATTTTCCTTCAAAACTTTTTCTCGGATTAATTAAATAAACATATTTATTTATTTATCCAATAATCAAATTATGAAATAAAATTCAATAAATCATATTTAAGTGAATTTACCGAATTGCCCTTACACTTGGTACTTTGTCCATTTTAGTCTGAAATTGATCTAATCAATTTTGAATGATTCTAAATAATTTCTAAGATGAAATTAGCATGTTCAAAACATCAAAACACCAAGGGAAACATAAATCCCCATTTTTCTTCATTTGGCCGAATGCACCACTTTGGTGCCAAAGTGTGCACTTTGTCATTTCATGCATCAAAACACATCAAGATGTAATCCAATGAACATGAAACTTTATATGAATCATATACACATCTAAATACACAACATATATGAAAATCCCCAAATTTGGAATTGGTCATGAACCCTAATTTTTCAATTTCTTCAAATTGGACAAATTAGACCAAATTGGTTAAATCCAATACTTCAATCATGTTTCTTCCATCCAATCAAAGTCTCAACACAATGAAACAACTCAAGATTAAATCTAGGTCATCTAAGAGTGGGTCAACAACTCTAGATTAGCAACAAGGTTTCCAAAACCATAAAAGAATACTTATTACTACAATAGCCATAAGCTTCCTTCATCATACATGCTCTACACTTTCACCAAAACTTCGATCATCAAAAACACAAAGAATAAAGAAAGAAATAACCTAAGAACATCATATGTTAAAGCCTAGATCCTAAGGAACATTTTCCTTTCTAATAGTAAGTTGGAAAAACTTACTAAAAATCAAGCTTTCTTTGGTTTCTTATTCTTTCTCACAAGCTTCCTTTGGTTTCCATTAATGGAGTTTTCTTTTAAAGTGTATTAGGTTTTGATACCAAATGAAATGAAAAACAATATATACTTGCATCAAAAGGCCTTGGCCGAATTTGGCAAAGGCATATACAAGAAATATTAATTTCAATTTCATTTGAATTTCATTAAATCAACTTGATAAAATATCTAAATAACACTTTATAGATTTATATTAAGTCAACAAATGCAACTAAGAAAAATATAACTCTTATATTTTAAGTGTATGGCCGAATTTAGTGAGAAATAAAGGAAAAAGATATTTCATTTTTCGAACAATTTTGAACAAATATCTTAAGAAGTCAAAATCAATTTGACAACCTTTTTCTTTAATGTAAAGTCAAACATTTACACTTATAATCATTTCCTAACTTTATCATTTGGTGATATATTTATATTTTAATTATATTAATCATTTAACAATTAAATAATTAAATAATTAATTAAATACAAATATATCAAATATATGTATTATATTTACATTAAATATCTCAAATACATATATTGATGATATATGTCAAATACCTTTATTTGACTATTTATTAATGTGTATTTAATAATATCATATATTAAATACAAATACACATTAATTAGGAACTGACGGTTCGGCCGTTCGCATGTATTTTCGTTTAACGATTAAACGATTTATAAATAATCATCATTATTCATAAATGTTGCTCTAGTGCTCTACGAGTATGTTTCATTATTGAGACTCTCTAGATTCAGGTATATCCGTCACAAAATCCAATTTCGTGTCCATAATCTATCCACCCGTAGATTATGACGATCACGGATAATCTCGCTGAATCATACAGGTTGAGGTCATTGCATACGTATAATCCCTCCGTCACAGGTATCCGGATAATCCCAGAGATATAGATGTAAACGTCAAATCTCTATAGGTATTATCTCGTCGACGTATCTATTAGCAATCTCTAAATAACATTCGGAACTTACTTCCGAAGTATACTGTGGCCACAGATTTAACAGACTGCTAATTATATATGGACTACCTATGCTCTGTACACAGAATTGACGGATCCTATCATGATACACACAGAATATCCTGAGGATCGGTCCACACCCAACGAACAGGCGGAGGTCTGATCTAAATAGATCGGTGACGTGACTGCCATCTAAGTGTGGAGGATGTCTCATACATCCACAGTGGTATCTCAAGTCGAAGGACCACTATGCTACTCAACCCGAGAAGATTCTTATTGACGTTGGTGTACCATCCATTAAGAATCTTCGGTGAGCCGTTTAGTGTTTATACACTATAAACAGATACACATCTATACGAGTCTCCCTAGACTCATGGTTTATTGGGATAAACCATCGGACCAAGTCTCGATATACGACATGTACTGGTCTCAACAGATTTGACTAACCGACCCATGTTAGTGAATCTTGACCAGGAACTTTATTTGATAATATATATATCTCTAGCAATGACACTTCGCAATGTCAATTACAAACTAACTTTGTAACTGTGTACTGCATTATATATTATCGGGCCTTTGTCTAATATATACATATCACTAAATCACATTTAGTTTCAATCTAATTGTAATCAGATCGAATACGTATATAAAAACAAGAGGTGCAACCATAAATAAGTTATATTATGGAATAAGGGGAAGTTCGTATTCATGAGTCAGACAGAAGTACGGTCCGGATTGGCGCTCTGAGCACCAACCCTAACAATACGAATATGCATTTATCCGATTTGGGCTCAAGTTTGGTACCTTCCAAACGTTTGACGTATGCCCAACATCCCCAAATCTTCAGGAATGAGAAACTCGGTTTCTTTCCTGTCCATATCTCATACAGAGTCTGTTGTACAGACTTTGACGGAACCTTATTCAAAATAAGAATTGCACTGTTTAATGCATATCCCCATAAGGAAATAGGTAGCTCAGTGCGACTCATTATAGACCTTACCATGTCCAACAAAGTTCAATTTCTCCGTTCGGACACACCGTTTAATTGCGGTGTTCCAGGAAGGGTGTCCACTGTGAAAGAATACCATATTCTTTCAAGTAATCTAGAAACTCATTGCTCAAGTATTCGCCACCACGGTCCGACCGTAATGTCTTTATACTCTTGCCGGTCTTTTTTCAACTTCGTGTCGAAACTCTTTGAATTTCTCAAAAGTTTCCGACTTGTGTCTCATAAGATACACATAACCATAACGCGATGCATCATCCGTAAAGTTACGAAGTATTCATATCCACCTCTAGCCTAGCTAGACATGGGCCCACATACGTCACTATGAACGAGGGCTAACAGTTCGGTGGCACGTTCACCCTTACCGCTAAAAGGTGATTTAGGCATTTTACCTAATAAGCAAGATTCGCAGACGTCATATGAATTTGGATCAAATCCGTCCAAGTACCCACTTTTCGAAAGTGTGGCTATGTGAGTCTTGTTTATGTGTCCCAGACGACAATGCCACATATAAGTTTCATATTTGTTACTCATTTTGAGCATTTTATTTGTTACATTATATGTTTGAGATTGATTCATATTCAAAAAATAAAGACCATTATTAGCATCAGCATAACATATCTCAAAATCATCTTTATAAACAAAACACCCAGTGTTTCGGAATACAATAGTGTACCCACATTGGGTCAAACAAGATACAGAGATAATATTCCTAGTCAAACTAGGTACATAATAACAATCTGAAAGTTTAAGTACATGCCCCGAAGGTAGTTCTAAAACAAAAGTGCCAACGGCCAAAACGGCGAATGGTGCCCCATTTCCGACGCGTAGATCAATCTCCCCTGAGGCAGTCTTCTGCTAATTTGTAGATCCTGCCAATCAGTACATATATGATTACCACAACCAGAATCAAAAATCCAATTTTTTAAACTAGAAGTAGTCATGTTTATATCAACAACAAACATACCTGAAGCCGGTGCCTTGCCCGCTTTAATCTCCTTCTAGAGCGCCTTGTACTCACGGCAGTCACGTTTCCTGTGACCCCGCTTGCCGCACTGGAGGCAAACATCCTGAGATTTATCCTTAGGTTTCCCAAAAGCCTTTGACGATTTGGCATTGCCCTTTCCTTTATGCTTCTTCTTCTTCACACCTCCAGTCGCATTGAGCCCAGCCCTCGGTGTATGAGATGTCGAAGCAAAGTGCGCCTCGCGCATGTTGCCCTTAAGCAGCTCTTTCTTGGCTTCCTTGAGAACCGACATTAAGTCTCCAAGAGTATCATCAGTGTTCATCAAATTATAGTTTATGATGAACTGTCTCCAAGTGTCGGGGAGAGATTGCAGGACCATATCTATGGTAATCTCAGCCTCAAAGACTATCCCCATCTCAGCTAGCTCATCTATGTCAGCAATCTTCTGTGCCACATGGGACTCAACAGACATGCCTTCTGACAAACGTGAACAAAAGAGCTTCTTTACTAACTCATATCTCCGTGACCTTCGGTTAGATCGGTGAAGATCTTGCAACCTTGCCAACATGTTATAGGGATCCAAGTCCCTGTTCTGTCGACGGAAATGCTGAGTCATAGAAGCAAAGCATAATAGACTGAGCAGTATCACAATCATCACTGTGAGTCTTCCAAAGCTCCAGCACAAGTAGCTCATCAGGTTTGGGCTTAGGCCCAAGAGGTCTCTGTATAGTATATAGTAGCCTCTCGGCTCCAATGACTATCCTTAGATTCATTTCCCAATCGGTAAAGTTCGTGCCCTTGAAAACATTTTCGCCCATGGTAATGTCTCGGACATTTCCCTTTCCAGTCATCTTGGCTACGATAGTCCAACTATCTAGTCAACGATATTTGGGTACAGTCTAACTGTTACAAGAAAAATAACATTGTATTAGTCCAACTAAAATAATTTGGACGAAATAATTTGAAAGCGCGTAAAGCTAAGTATCTGAATGAAATTGCAAATTCAATACTAGCCTCCCACTATTTTCGGTGAGTCTCTAACCCTCTGTCGAGTACTCGGGAAACCTAGTTTCCTAGTGAGCTAGGATCCCGTTAAATAACACACAACCTTGACTTTGGCCAACAAGCTGTATGATAATTAACTAGGTAGATCTCTAAGATCAATTGGATCTCATCCAATTCCTAGATCCGGTAGGTGGACCTCCAAGTCCGAAACATATATACAATATATATGCCAATATATCCAATATATTTTCCTTACCTTTTTCCTCTGAATCAACTAAGCCTTGGCTTTGGCACAAACAAGCTTAATGATTACAGTTAAGCGGGACCCATTGACATGGAAAGCTTCGTAATCAATGTCGATGGACAAGAAGTGATCTTGACTTTGGCCAACAAATCACGACTTAGACAAGACACTGATATGGAACAAAACTCTCATGGTTCAAACACATCCGCAATTGACAAAGGTCTTGACTTTGGCCAACAAACCAATGCCAACTTTGGATCTTGAGTAAGAATCACTCAACGGAAGGAAAAACGCTTAATATGTTTTGAGGGTTTTTCGCGTAAATTGGCAACCAATTTATTATCTTTGTTAAGGTCTCATCATACACCATTAAGCATGCTTCTAAAACATTATAAAGCGCAAAAAGTAAATTAATAATGATATGCGGATGGATATGTCACAAATTGTTCCTAGAACAAATCATTCCCGTTCCTCTCCCCAGCTAGAACTATTCTTACTTCTACCCAATAACATAATACAATAAAGAAACCTCATTTACATTGAGGGGAATTGGTGAGAAGAGAAATACAAAGAATAAGGAGATAAAAGGCTGGACACGCAGGTCCATTTAATAAATTCTAAATTTATTACAATTTCCAAAATTGCCCTCACCCTTCTAATATCCATCCGATATACATTATTCATACAACACATTCATTCATGTAATCATACAAAACATGTTATTCAATCAATCTAATCCAATTAATTAATCTTTGAATTAATGATCATCCAATATTCAAATAACAATTTGATTTGCGCGAGTCAAACTCGTTTAAGAATAAATACTCAAAGTAAGTATTCTTGAATTATTTGAACTACAACTTTAAATCCAATTTATTTGTATTCAATACTAATTCCAATTTATTTCCAAATTAAATATTTACACTAATTTATTTTCCTTAAAGACTTGGATTCCAAATCCAATCTTTATGGGTCTCAAAGGCCCAATTTAATTCTTTAAAGGGCCAAGTGATGTATTTGGACTTTATGGAATTGGTTTTGGGCCCAATTGGATCCAATCCAAAAGTCCAAAACCAAACTTGGTCAAACCAAGCCCCTTAAGCCCAAATACACACTTTTGCCCAATAAAATTTAAAGGCCAATTATTATAATTTTAATATTCCAAATATTATAATTATTATAATTAAAGTGTATTAGCCATGATTAATTAATTAAACTCAATATTTCCAAAATACTAATTAACTTTAATTAATCATGCTTAATCCAACAATTTATGCTCAACACAAATTGAAGCCAAAATTCATCATTTCATGCTCAACACAAATTGAATCCAATTTTTATCATTTCATGCTCAACATGCTCTTTGATTTTAACATAAACATTATAGACTTTGATTCTAATCCAATCAAACCAACAATCAACATTTAAACATGCATTTAAACACATTATTTCATGTTACAAAAAAAACAAAAACAGTGCAGTCCACTGCTTGTAGATTCGGCCACCCTAAGGATTTTTTTATTTTTGATTCAATCATTATATTTCAAATGTAATCATGCATAACTCAAAGTTATCATATTCTAAGCATACTCAAAGCATCAATTTGAAAGAATCATGTTCAAAACATAAAAGCCCCAAATTTTAGGCTCAAGAACCCTAAAAATTTTCATGCTTAAAATTGGCTCATGATACCATTGTTAGAGTTCCTAGAACATGCCAAGGATCTAATAAGCATGAAAAACATTGATTAAGAACATTATAAGTTGTGTAATACTTACAACGAACGTATTTGAGCTTTTAAAATTTTTGAGAAGATCTCCAAGATCCATGCTTTGAGTGATGATTCCAACTCTTGAAGATTTTTCCCTATCACCTTTGTTGACTTGCTTAAGTGCTAGCTTTGTTGATTTGATGAACAAAATCAAAGAGAGAGGATTCCAAGATTACGCCCAAGGAGGAATTAGTCTAAGGTTTGCTTTTGTTCAATGTGTGTAAAATGATGTAGAGATTTGCTTTTGGTAAAACCCTTTTACCCTTTTCACCAAAACTTGGTAGTTGGGTAAATGGTTTTACCAAAACCATTACAAGGTGGTTGGTGGCTTGGCATAAATGCCAACTACCCTCCACCTACCACACATGTGAAGTGGGCCCCACTATTTGAATTCAAAATTCAAATATCTCGACGAACATTTGCCGCGGCTTGGTTCCGTTTAATCCGATTAAACGAACTTTCGTCGCTAAATAATAAAATCTAATTTAATTAAATAACGATGCCTCGTAAATATATTACGAATGTCGATTACGAATTAATTCTAAATTAATTCATTCGTTCATATTAAAGTCCGACTTTAATTTCGTAATGAAATCCAATTCATATTAATATATCCGATATATTAATTTTAGCCAATTCGAATAAATTAAATAGGAAAATCAAATTTAACTATTAAATTTATTTTACCGATTAATTCCAAATTAATCGTGTTCTCTCTCTACCGAACAAATTTAATCACAGATTAAATAAAGCCCAATTAATCCCAGATTAATTTCTCTCTCTAAATTATTCCCAGATTAATTCTAATTTAAGTCAACTGTCATCGGTGAATCTTTGGGAAGCGACCCAAGAGATCTGTGGATATGTTGGCAGTAAATTCGGTTATCGGACTATCCAATAAAGTAAGTACCTCGTACCACATGCTTACCGATTTACAAGACATGGTTGGCTTCTAGCAAAGCACCGTGCCTACCCAATTCTCCAGAAATATTCTTACTGGAATATATAATCTATGTCAGGCATAGTATATGTCGTATTGCGTATAGCGATCCAGTATTTGATGTCACGTGCAAGGCCTGGGGCTGGAATAGTGTCTGCCCCGTATGAAGCACATATCGGATATCAATCAACTAGTCTCTTTGAATCAGATAATCATGACCTTGTCATATTATCTCGATGGTTGCAACACTATAGAGAACTAGTTCTGAATCCCTGCGTGATCATCATCTCCATATGTCTGAAGTGATACTTCCATCTTGACATCACATCCAATACACTACGATTCTCAATAAACCTAGAAGAGGCGCACACAGAACCTGTTAAAGCCCTGGACGACCAAAACGAAAGTTTACCGACTGTAGCAAGTACTAGCGATGCAAGTCTCAGGTTAAGACCAAATACTGCTACCCAGAAGCGGACTCCCATAGACACATATACATACTACCAATGGGATTCTACGGGGTCTATCCAGAGCGAAGCTGTTTTCCGTACAATCGGTAAAACACAACCTCATATCGCACTTGCATGAGTATCCAATACTTAAACATATGAGAACTGTGCAGTTATGCCATCACAACGTGCACAAGTGCAATACTAGTCTATTCCGCATTATCGATGTCCAGTCTCGATAATACTACGACTAGGGATATTTAATGATTAAACCTTTATGGATTGATATTGTCTCATATCATCTCAATCTGAAACTAATCATAAGGACTTCTACCATTTCTATATCAAAGTAAATAAATTACGAAACGGTAAAAGGCAATTTCATTACTACATAGTTAATTTGTACAAAAACACAATGTCTTTTACAAACAATGACGCTATGGGCCATAATTGTCTAACAAGCCACCAAGTAATGGTTATCTCAGAATTTCTCCATGAATATTTGGGAGAACCAGCCTACATCCTCGCCATTAAGATCTACCATGATAGATCTAAGAGGTTGTTAGGACTTTCTCAATCTACGTACATAGATAAAGTTTTGAAAAGATTCATAATGGAAGATTCCAAAAGAGGTAATTTACCTACTTGTCATGGAATCAAATTATCTAAGGAGCAATGTCAACATACTCCTTCAGATAGAGAGCGTATGAGTAGGATCCCTTATGCTTCAGCAATAGGATCGATCATGTACGCCATGTTATATACAAGACCTGATGTCCCTTATGCTCTTAGGATAACGAGCAGGTATCAGGCAAATCCTAGTGAGCAACACTGGGTAGCTGTCAAAACATTCCTCAAGTATCTAAGAAGAACTAAGGATGTGTTTTTGACATACGAAGACTGTTCTGAGATGAAAGTCATTGGTTACTGTGATGCGAGCTTTCAGACCGATAAGGATGACAGCAGATCACAAACAGGATATCTGTTTACTTTGAATGGCGGTGCTGTTAGTTGGAAAAGCTCAAAGCAGTCAACTACAACGGACTCCACCACTGAAGCTGAGTATATTGCAGCATCTGAGGTAGCTAAAGAAGCAGTCTGGATAAAGAAGTTCATCACGGAACTGGAAGTGATTCCTGCGTTAAGAATGGCATCACGATGTACAGTGACAACACGGGTGCCATTGCTCAATCAAAGGAACAAAGGTCCCACCAGAAATCCAAGCATGTACTCAGGCGATTTCATCTCATCAGGGAGATTGTTGAGAGAAAAGAAGTTATTATAGAGAAAATACACACATAAGATAACCTTGCAGATTCTCTGACTAAAGGACTGACTCAACAAAAGCATGATAGGCACACCCGAGAGTATGGTGTCCAGATTCATACTAGTTGGCTATACTGAAAGTGGGAGATTGTTAGGGATATGCCCTATACCCAACTTGTGGATGGGCTATATGTACATGTATTGTAATATTTTCATTAATTAATAAAATGAAAATCTTTATTATATGTGTCTTACATAACTTATATGAATCAACACTGTAATAAAGCCCTTGAAGTAATAAGACGATGACTTCCACGCCTTATGAGAATCATTACTCTTAAATGTTCCTAGTCATAGTTTTGTGAATAATCTGGGCATTCACAAAGTGGAGAGACTAGCATGATGATATGATCCGCCCTTAAATGGGGTAGCCGATCTCATAGGCTACTAGCGGAGATTCGTCCGCTTGGTGTATCACATGGATGCATGAGTTGCTCGTGTCTATCGAACTGACCGCCGAAAGTTTTCATATGGAATGTTTATCTCATGTGTCTGTGAGAACTTTCATGTATCGATTATATGACTAGTCCTTAGACTTGAGGTCTTTACAATCTTATGTGTGGATCAAATAACTTTGACATTCTCCTTCACCGGTTCAAAAGATTCAGATATAAGGGTATGATTGGGTCATTTGTTGAAGCACATGAAGTTTGTAAAGATACAACAGAGAATCGCCACTCTCTCGGATAATATTTTCTTATAAGAGTGGTATTCTAGTTCACGGGTTGATATGTGTGATCAGTGCTTGAGACTATGGCCACAGCGGAAGAATCATGTGAGATTCTTGGGTTAGCACGATTCATGACACTATAAACATCATACCTTTGACTATATGGGTAGACACTTTCCATACGCGTGTTCAATAGGTGGGGATATAGTGAGGCAATGGACCGTATCATATGTAAATCGCATACACAATGGGTATATATATATCTTTCCTTCTCATTGGGGGCCTTGGCATGTTGATAGATGTCAACCTTGGTCATTCAAATCGAACGACCATCAGATCGGAGGATAATTTATGTTCGATTAAATTATTACGATTCATTTCATGTCCAACTTGAGGGGAACCCAAAAGGTCACGCACAACAAAGTCGAAATCAATGGTTAACAGTGCACATTACATATTTAACAACATATATGATTGCTGTAGGAATTGTTCATAAATTGTTCAATATGTTTAATTATTGAACAGATCATTTATGAGGTTTCATAGTGGCTTGGGAATTGGTGAATGACGATAGGGGCACTTTCGGAATTGGAATTAAAAAAATATACTATTCACATGAATAGTACCACGTGAATATTAATTTTTTTTTGTTATTTGTTTTGAATTCCAATTCGGCACAAACTCTTATTAGGGCTTTATAGTCTCATTAAACCATTAAATTAAGATCCAAATGCTAAGATTAAATTGGCTTTTATCCCACAACGGATTCTTAATTAATTTTGTTGTCTTTGGAGCACTATATAAACCCAAAGAATTCTTCACAAATTTTTGCACCAAAACTTTCAAATCTTGGGCTTATATAAGTGAGCAACTCTAAAGTTTTAAGAGTAAGCCACTGATTTTGAAGATCCTTAAGTCTAATTGACTAGAGGAACCTCAAGTTAAAAGTTTTAAGGTATTTGCCTAGGCTAGCACCAAGGGTAAAATACCCGTGCACTCAAGGCGTAGTCTTACCGTTGAGTTTTGGCTTTGGTGTGTGCATCTTTGGAGGCCACACACTTGGGTGGCTCTTTGGAACATGGAAAAGCTTGCTGAGTTCGAGAAAAGCTTGAAGATTGGAGGGAGGACTGGAGGAGTCTACGGTTCAATTAAGTTTTTTTCTCTCTTTATTTTAATTAGAGTTCTTATGATAGTTAACATGTTTAGGTTTATGTTCTTTGCATGTTTTATGAGTTTTATGCTTAGAATATATAGTAACATGCCTAGGCTTGTAGAATAATCAAAACAAATGGGTCTTGGGCAAAAAGAAAGTGGCATAATAATTTTATTTTCCGATGCGCACTCGCGACCGCTTCCCAACAGTATATATATCTTACAACATCTTCAATCCATTTAGCGAGCTTTGGGCCAGTGACTCCAAGCCAGTTGGCTTTAGGGCACTAGGTGTAAAGACACCCTTACAGACCTAATTATTTACTCGGATTTCCGATATTTTTTTTATTGCTTTTTAGATGTTTTTCTCCAATTAAACTAGAACACT
>SKCR01008787.1:0-23730 GCA_019454045.1 Zanthoxylum bungeanum | reverse complement strand
AGCTCAAAACGTCGCCGTTTCACTAAGGAATTACAACAACAGTTCAGGATTTCTGTGTTATAAATAAAATATTAAAAGATTAAATATTTATATACTTTACAAATTATTTTGTCATTTTGGTGGATTTATTGGCAAAATAGAATCAAAATAGAAAAATTATAAGGGTCAATTAGTAAATTGATTGTAGACGTCTTATAAATTCAATTTATTAATAAGGGGTAAAATTTTATTTTAATCTCGCCTATATTTTTTTTTAAAAAAAATTAATATAAGATTATAATATGTCTTCTAATTATAATAGGTAATAAAAAATTAGTATAAAAATTAAATATCACGTATACCTTTTGTTTTCATTATAAGATTATAATAAGTTTAATTATCGTAGTATGTTTTTATTTTAATAGTTTATCATTTTAATTTTATAATTTAAAATAATAATTATTAAATTAATAAGTTTCTAATTTTATTATGTAGCTATGTTTTTATATTATAGTCTTGTAGACTCCAATCCAAAAAATTGATTAGATTTTTATATTGTAATAGGTTTTTATTTTAATAATTTATTATTTTAATTTTAAGCTTTAATAATAAAAAATAATTGTATAAATTTTATAATTTATAATTTAATAATAATAAAATAATAATTGTATAGATATTTTTTATTTTTTATTTTATTAGAAGATTGTAATTTATTTTCTTATTATAATCGGTAATAAAAAATTAATTGTAAGAGCTAATAGTTAGACTTCGCATCTTAAGGGCAGTAAATATAAAAATTACATGAAATAAAAAGTTAGTGAAATAATTCAAAATAAAATAATAAATAATAATATATCAGAAATCCAAAAAATTGACTAGGTTTTGTGGGTAACTATTATTTAGGTTTCTTATTTTAATATGAGATTATATTTCTATATCGTAATAGGTTTTTTATTTTTATTTTACAAATTTTGTAATAAAATATTAATTGTAGAAATTAGGTGCAACGTGTATATATATTTTTAATAGACGATTATAATATATCTTATTATTATAATAAGTAATAAAAAATTAATTATATAGATTATGTTGGGGATATGCCCTAAAACCAATCGTATCGTACGGTTCATGTGTAATATTCTTATGTAAAAATAATATTCTCATTAGTCGTAAATTAGTTTACAATTAATATAAAGAAAATCCTATTACATTTTACATCGGTTCAGTTGCTATTTTACAATAAATGTAAAATACGATCATGTGATGTATTTTGTATCGATACTTTATCTGCAAAATATTGTAGACATGAGTACAGAGTTTAGATTTAAATACATCCAAATATGTTCCGATTAGGGTGATGTCATCCGAATCTCTTTAATCATGTTCTGAATCATGGTTATGCCAAGAAAACAGAATGTTCATGGTAAAGTCTTAAAGAAACAGATTGACAATTTGGCCAAACAAAAATTCCAAATCTAACATGTGGTACTACAACACAATATGCTCTTCAGGCAGAGCTGAAAAGAAAGAGACAACCCTTAAACCTTTAAGAGAACACATTGCATTCTTTACACATCCTAGAGACTTTTATAAGAAGCTATTGAGACAAACTCAAATAAACTAAATCTCAAATTATAAACTAGTTGAACACAACAACAACTGAAACAATAACATAATAAAATTATTAGCACATGATATATTGACTACAATGTCACTGTTTAGACTCAAGCCCAATTAGATGACGACCCTTGACTGCCCACAGGCATGTGAGCGTGACTGAGGCTCATTTTGAACTATAGCTTACACAACATTTCACTGATGAACATAAAAAATCACTAAGCGGAATTTTTCAGTTGACAGTTTGACCAAAGGGTCTATATATCAAATGTGACAACTTTGATAACAGCAACATAGTAATCCTCTATACCCATTTTCAGAACAAGATTTGATTTCAGCTCTGAGTATATCACCAACACTAAGATGAGTGTACTAGGGGTGTTCACGGGTCGGGTAGGGTTTTTTAATTTTTTAATTGACCCGATCGGGTCGGGTCAAATAGATAAGAAGACTTGAAACCCGAAAAAAGAAAGAGTAACCCACGCGGGTCGGGTTTTGTTGCGGTTGTATCGGGTCAGAATAATATGTAATATATATATATATTTTTATTGGTACAAATTTGTTGAAATAATATAGTGGCTCAAGTGGGAAATTGTTGTGTTAAATTTAAGTTGGTTTTGAGTTCGAACTTCAGCGGCTGGAAAGGGAAGTATATTTTTCTTTCTTTTTTCTCTCTTCATTTCAGATGATTTACTCAAATTTTTAATTTTATGTGCCACATTTTGATATTTCCATTTTCATTTTAATTATAAGTCTTTATGTCAATTTCAATTTTCTTTTTTTAGGGGAGCATTTCACAGAGACAAACTTCAATCAAAATATCAATTTCAATCCAATTTCTATTTTCATTTTGCAGGTCTTTATGTGAATACAATCTCAATCTAGTGGAGCATTTCCCAGAAATAATCTCAATCAAAATGATGACAGGCATCTCATAGACTCATACAATCTCAACCTACTCCTCAATCATGGGTATTTAAGTGCTTCCATTCACCCTATAGTAATATAGCAAAATAGATTAACATAAAAAAAGACCTGCAAAATGAAAATATAAATTGGATTGAAATTGATATTTTGATTGAAGTTTGTCTCTGTAATAGAGCAACTCGAACATATCGCGCTATAGACAACATACTGAAAATTACTTGGAATTTATGCAAACAAATAATAAACCCTATACATTATGCATACAATCAATACACACAATAGTCATATTCGGGTTTTGGCCTCTACTAACAACTCTTTCTGTTCAAATTTCATATGGTAAACTACTTCACTATCAAAATAAATTATGATCAACAGTTCTAAAATTTAAAAAATACAGAGAGCCAATACAAGTTTTAATCCATCAATTAAGCATGAAACTTTCAAATACTCTAGAACTAAGCTACTTAAAAAAAAATTAACATCCAAAATATTTCACTAAAAGTAGTTAAAACAAATATCAACAGCAACACGTTAGTTTTCAAGAAAATCAACAAAAAGAAAAGAAAAGAAAGAATGGTGTACCGTGTATGAATAAAAATTGCATCTTGACAGTCAATGTGTCAAAGAAACAGAAAGATCTAAGAATAAAAATAAACCCAGCTAACAAAAAACCAAAATAAAGATCTACCAAAAGAAAATTTTAGCAAAATTTAAAGCTTTACCTGATAAAAAGAAAGTCTTTTTAAGTTAAACAGCCCAAAGGATCATCATGTAGATTTAAGTAATTTTCAACTTTAAAGAGAAAAAAAAAATTAATCTTATAGAGTTACAGATATTTCCTAGGCCATTAGCATAGATGAAGAGAAGAGAAGAAAATTTCTTTTGCAAGTGTACCTTGAGGCTTCAGTTGAGTGGCGTATTGGCGTCAATGGAGAGAAGAGAAATTAGGAGAGAAAAGAGTGAGGAGATGCGGCTGAGGCTGAGATAGTTTTGAAACCCTAATTTTTTGAGGGGTTTTAACGTTTAATGAGAGAAAAACGTTATTTTCTTTGGAATTAAAATTAGATTGAAGCTAAAAGCATGGGAGATTAGAGAGATCAAATGAACAAAATAACAAGACATTAATATCTAAATCGAAAGGAGATCAGTTCCAGAGAGGGGCTTCGGCTTACCTTAGCGTTTTGTTTGGGGGGAGAGAGAGAGAGAGTAGTGCTGCAAGAGAGCAGAGATAGGGACAGAGACAGGGATGCCTGTGGTGTGGGATCTGCTTCCTTCTCTTCTTTATAGATGGTAACTTACAAACGTCTACCCATTTATCCGCGTACACGTCGATAGGGGTAAATCAGGGTATTCCTGTGAATGATTTCTATTCTAACGAGCCACTCCTGAATTTGAACCCAGAATCAGAGGGGTAAATCAGAGTATGTGAAACTCTCAATTATCTCAGACTCGTATAAAAAAACTAGGGGTGTTCGCGGTGCGGTTTTTGGGCGGTTTTTTTTATTTTTTTTGTTCAAAGCGCGCGGGTTGCAGTTTAGGAATTAAAAACCGAAATTGCAAATATCCTACATTAAAACGGCGGTTCGGTTCGGCGGTTTAACAGTTTGAGAGGGCGGTTTGGCGGTTTTTAATTTTTAGAATCAGATTGTTGAGAAGTGCTATTAAAACTTCAAAGTATAAACTATAAACATAAGATTATAGCAAATATCCTACTTTAAACCTGTAAGTCTGTAACATCAAATTTATAATTTATTAAATCATTATCTAATTAACCTGACATTCAAAAAGGGTCACTGACTCACTGTAGATTCAACTCTATACTATAAATATACACATTAAACATTAAACACTCAAGCCCCTTAAAAATATAAAGGTAGAAGAGGTTGCCCATGTTGATCAAGCCCAAAAACAAGAATTAACTAAAAATTAAATTTTAAATAAATAAATAGATAAAGTAAATAGAAGTGAAGAAAAAGGAATAAAAAACACAAAACAAAACTTTTTTCTTGAATGGATTTGTTGTAACCAGCAACACAAGTAACAAGCTAGGGCTGCTTTGCCATTTTTTGCAAACAGAGCATCCGAGTCTAGGCTACTCAACGGGCTTCCCCGTGTTCTTGATACATTGCAAACGAAAATTGCTGCGACAAGTTTAAAAATACAAGCATACATCACAGATTCACAGGAACAACAAAGGCGAGGCGATAGAAAAGTACTAATTATTTCAAATGCTCAACGGGTCCTACTCCTAGGCTCCTTGCATGCTGATTGTTAAGGCAAGATCTTGAAAATACGACAAAGAAATAAAAAATAATATCAATTTAATCTAATAGAGCACAGCTGAAACACAAAAGGACCACTGCTTACTGTTATTTCAGAGTTACAGAGGAGAGACCGACTTACCGATAGTGAGAGAGCAAAAATTGAAGCCTTTGAAGGTTGATAATTGATATGATGCACTGGACTTGGTTTAGAAATTAGAAATGAGAGATTCAGATTTGAGAGAAAAGGATAGGGGAAGTGGCGCAGGAGATGAGATGAGATTCAGATTTGAGAGAAAAGGATAGGGGAAGTCGGCTGTCTGCGTAGGAGATGAAAAAGGGGAATGGAGAGAAGAGAACCCTAAATTTCGGTAGTATATATATTACCAGATTCGCGACCCATAACCCAAACCGTAAATTGCGGTTCAGGATATTTTGACCCGCCAAATAGATATACACTCTTATAAACTGCGGGTCGAGTCGGTTCGCGATTTGACCCGACCCTGTGTTCACCCCTAAAAAAACGCACTCCTGAATTTGAATCCAGAATCAGAAAGTCGAATCATAAACCCTACACCACCAAATCAGTACCAGGCCATCACCTTTGCTACAAATAAATAACCAAAAACTTAAATTTCTGTTTCTTTTCAAGAAAAAGACACTAATCCACTATAATACCCAACTTTTATTCTCTCTTTCACAGATTAAACTTTGAAATTTAATAATCATAACCCAACTCAAAGCCCAAACTCAAAGATTTAAGACCCCCACTAAATGGGACATATTGGTCATAATTCAAATTCTGGAGGAGTTTTTATTCACTGAAAGTTGGAAATTTACAAAAATGACTCAAAGAAATTAGCCTGTGCAACTAAAACAAATTACAATCTGTTTGGTGGAGCATTGGCGAAGCGTTAATCATAATCTCACATCCTCAAACCAATTACAATCTGTTTGGTGGAGCATTGGCGAAATGTTAATCATAATCTCACATCATTAGATTTTTTTTTTGACACTATTTTATACTCTTGCGTTTTGTTCCATAACTTATAAAGTATTTATACTCTCTAATAATACTCTCTATCAAACGTACCCTTAGTATAGTAACAATTATGTTGAGCCTGGATTAAGAAATGTGTAGTATTGGGTGAATGTGGTTAGTTATTTTTTTCAAATATTGCTTATATAATTTTGATGGCATTGTAGAGACCATACTACTCGAAATAAAATCATATTTAATATTTCTAGAATTGTAATTCATACTTTGACATTAAGTTGAAAATTTATTTTCTCCCTGCAGCTCTCTATTTTCGGTCATTTTATTTTATGGCTCTTGCATATACTTGTGCTGCAATGATTTTACACATCTATAAAATACCCTTTGATTGATAAGTACATTTAAGTTGGTGGAAATAATACGTTATTATAAAAAAAAATTAAAAAAATAATAATAAGATCAAGTTTTATAAATTATTTACAAAATAGTCCGCCATTGATGAACTCTCACAACTTGAATTACAGAACCGAATTACATGATCACAAGAGTTTGCTAAAAGGGGAAGGGGAAAAGGGAAGATAAAATAAAATGAAACATTAAATGAGTAATAAGCTTCAACAGCTTGTCCACAAAATGGGCAACATTACAACAGTATTTATCCTGACGTTATAAAACACAACCGAAGAAATTCATTCAACAAGTTAATATGACCCGACATTCAGATTCTACCACCAAAAAGAATCAACAAAGCAGAGGGCATTCAACACACAATAGATTAAGACAACACTCGCTAAATTCTAGATGACTAAAACATAGACTTCGGATTTCTTTAGTTTAATAAGAAATGACCAATCAAGGTCCTGAAAAAACACAAATACGATGTAAACAAAGGCCAAGCATACTATCATTGTAGGAATCTACCAATCAAAGGTCTACTCGCAAGTCGCAACCACCTTAATCTTAGACATGAAATTTTCTCTGCAACCAGTATTCAAAGGACATTAAAAGGTCCTGAGAAAGAAGTAAAAGGAACAAAAAAGGATAATAACTAAAATAATTAGTATCATGAATTTTATACCGGTTGAAACAAAGGCATTTTTATTATATCTCTCCTAGAACGATCAGCCATCATTCTTATGTTTCGGTAATTTCTAGCCAGTTTCTTGTACACTCTACTCTTACCAGTTTACGTAAACCAAGTAAGTTCTATCCCATATCCAACAACTATCCTATTTCAAGATTCCACTAAGAACTTGCCAAAACTATCCAACTTAAAGGTGTCTGTAACTTCAAACCAATTAGAGAAGATCCAACTCAATATTCAAAGATCTTGTTCCAAGATTTAGTGAAGAAGTAACCTGCAATAAGTTCAGCAGTGGATAACAAAATCTGGCTGATTTTCACTATCTAATGAAGCAAGCTCGCTTTGAAGTCGTCCACCCTGTACCCCCATCCCTTTGTCTAGAATGAAAAGAACTTTCATACTACCACTTTCCAAAACACACCAAGCATCTGCATTTTTATGGTAAAAGAATAGACAATCCAAATCACAGTCCACTGAACTACTCATAAACCCAACGGCTGAACATTAGATATCTTTAATCGAGAAATGAGATCATGTTAAAGTGAAATAGCAAACGTTTGGAGTATATGACAATAGTCCATCAGTCTAAAAGAGAGCATAATTTGCTGTTGGTGACATAAACAAAGCAATTTCAATCCTTCACCAGATATACTCCAAAAGGCCAACTCAAACTCAGAAGACCAAAAATTTAATATGAGAAACACAAATCTTAACATATTTCTTAGAAGATGTCAATGGGGAATTGAAAATGAATCAAGCTCTAATAAACTAACAGCTAAGGTGTGAACAATTTTCATGTACTCTTCTCCTTAAAAATTCAACTTTTTATTGACTTTCCATTGACACTTGGATTGCAATTCCATAAGAAAATCAAAGCTATGCTGAAATGCAAGGAGTGTATATATGCTTCACAAGCCATGATCTGTAGATAAACATGAGCAATAATACTTATCAGCTTCCATAAGTGGATCCATGTACCACAGGTTTAAATTAAAGGTAAACTTGTTATGACTATTCAAAACATGGTCATTGATTTCTTCTCATAGCCATCATCAATTAGTTTATTGTTAACTTGCTTTCATATTTCCATTCACGCTTGCAGCACTGAGAGAGCAATACGTGATCCAACAAGACTAAATTGCCTTCTATATCGTAGTCAAAACTTATCCAGTGAATCAGCATAGCAAAATATCCAAAAATGCTTTACCATATACAGAAAAACCTCAATCTCTCATCAAAAGCTGTCCATTAAAACAGATTATGCAGATGCCTCCACATTGTCCATCAAGTGGAGTTCTTATACAGATAAAATAAAGTAGCAATTCTGTTGTGATAAAACTCACACAAATAGAGGTGATTGGAGAGAAAACTCTTCTTTTATATTACAAACAAAAGAATTACAAAGCTTTATAACCCAAGCTTAACAAAAAAAAATCTCACACCACTTTACTCTCTATTACTCTCACGTTTGGGATTTCTGGGATGCATTACAATGGCTTGGGGGCTCTAATTTATAGTGCTCAAACAGCGTGAACAGTGCCACACGGTTTGGCACTTGCTGGCACACACACACTCTTTGCCAACTTTCTTGCTGGCTTCCTTCACAGCTTTGAGCTTGCTGTTTTACAACTAGCATGTTACATCATGCTTTAGGTGGTGTGCTGAGTTGGTTTCAACAAATCTCCCCATCGGTGAAGATTTGACCAAAATCTGAGCCGAACATCAATCATCCAAACCGGATCCTCCAAAGGATCCTCCCCTGGCTGCATCTGTATGACTGCCTACGTACCCTGAGTTGGGATCAAGCCAATCGTAGTTCTCTGAATCTCCCCACTATGACTATGTGGAGAGTTTTGTCATCTCGGCTATGGCACGACAGATTTCAAGCTTCTCCTTTAGTAAAACCTTCGTGAACATATCGGCACCGTTGTCGTCGGTGTGAATTTTCCTGAGTTCTAACAGCTTTGAGCTCAGAACGTCCCGTATCCAGTGATACCTCACATCGATATGTTTTGACCTCGAGTGAAATGTAGAATTTTTACCAAGGTAGATAGCGCTATGGCTATCGCAGTACAAAATGTACTTCTCATGCTTGAAACCCAATTCCTGGACGAATGTCTTCATCCACACCAATTCCTTGCAAGCTTCTGTAACTGCAATGAATTATGCCTCTGTGTGTAGAAAGTGCAACACATCTCTGCAACCTAGACTGCCATGCCACAGCTCCTCCTGAGAGAGTAATCAGATACCTCGAAGTAGAATTTCGGGTATCCACATCTCCTGCCATTCTGAATCGGTGTAGCCTATCAACACTGGTTCGCTGCTTCCAAAACATAGCCTCATTTTGGATGTGCCTCGAAGATACCGCATGATCCATTTGATAGCATTCAAGTGTTCCCGTCCTGGGTTTGACATAAACCGACTGACCAATCCAACTGCGTGTGCTAAGTCTGGCCTCGTGCACACCATGGCATACATAAGACTTCCACTGCTGAGGTGTATGGAACCTGTTTCATTTCCTCCCCTGGCTGCATCTGTATGACTGCCTACGTACCCTGAGTTGGGATCAAGCCAATCGTAGTTCTCTGAATCTCCCCACTATGACTATGTGGAGAGTTTTGTCATCTCGGCTATGGCACGACAGATTTCAAGCTTCTCCTTTAGTAAAACCTTCGTGAACATATCGGCACCGTTGTCGTCGGTGTGAATTTTCCTGAGTTCTAACAGCTTTGAGCTCAGAACGTCCCGTATCCAGTGATACCTCACATCGATATGTTTTGACCTCGAGTGAAATGTAGAATTTTTACCAAGGTAGATAGCGCTATGGCTATCGCAGTACAAAATGTACTTCTCATGCTTGAAACCCAATTCCTGGACGAATGTCTTCATCCACACCAATTCCTTGCAAGCTTCTGTAACTGCAATGAATTATGCCTCTGTTGTAGAAAGTGCAACACATCTCTGCAACCTAGACTGCCATGCCACAGCTCCTCCTGAGAGAGTAATCAGATACCTCGAAGTAGAATTTCGGGTATCCACATCTCCTGCCATTTCTGAATCGGTGTAGCCTATCAACACTGGTTCGCTGCTTCCAAAACATAGCCTCATTTTGGATGTGCCTCGAAGATACCGCATGATCCATTTGATAGCATTCAAGTGTTCCCGTCCTGGGTTTGACATAAACCGACTGACCAATCCAACTGCGTGTGCTAAGTCTGGCCTCGTGCACACCATGGCATACATAAGACTTCCCACTGCTGAGGTGTATGGAACCTGTTTCATTTCCTCCCCTGGCTGCATCTGTATGACTGCCTACGTACCCTGAGTTGGGATCAAGCCAATCGTAGTTCTCTGAATCTCCCCACTATGACTATGTGGAGAGTTTTGTCATCTCGGCTATGGCACGACAGATTTCAAGCTTCTCCTTTAGTAAAACCTTCGTGAACATATCGGCACCGTTGTCGTCGGTGTGAATTTTCCTGAGTTCTAACAGCTTTGAGCTCAGAACGTCCCGTATCCAGTGATACCTCACATCGATATGTTTTGACCTCGAGTGAAATGTAGAATTTTTACCAAGGTAGATAGCGCTATGGCTATCGCAGTACAAAATGTACTTCTCATGCTTGAAACCCAATTCCTGGACGAATGTCTTCATCCACACCAATTCCTTGCAAGCTTCTGTAACTGCAATGAATTATGCCTCTGTTGTAGAAAGTGCAACACATCTCTGCAACCTAGACTGCCATGCCACAGCTCCTCCTGAGAGAGTAATCAGATACCTCGAAGTAGAATTTCGGGTATCCACATCTCCTGCCATTTCTGAATCGGTGTAGCCTATCAACACTGGTTCGCTGCTTCCAAAACATAGCCTCATTTTGGATGTGCCTCGAAGATACCGCATGATCCATTTGATAGCATTCAAGTGTTCCCGTCCTGGGTTTGACATAAACCGACTGACCAATCCAACTGCGTGTGCTAAGTCTGGCCTCGTGCACACCATGGCATACATAAGACTTCCCACTGCTGAGGTGTATGGAACCTGTTTCATTTCCTCCCCTGGCTGCATCTGTATGACTGCCTACGTACCCTGAGTTGGGATCAAGCCAATCGTAGTTCTCTGAATCTCCCCACTATGACTATGTGGAGAGTTTTGTCATCTCGGCTATGGCACGACAGATTTCAAGCTTCTCCTTTAGTAAAACCTTCGTGAACATATCGGCACCGTTGTCGTCGGTGTGAATTTTCCTGAGTTCTAACAGCTTTGAGCTCAGAACGTCCCGTATCCAGTGATACCTCACATCGATATGTTTTGACCTCGAGTGAAATGTAGAATTTTTACCAAGGTAGATAGCGCTATGGCTATCGCAGTACAAAATGTACTTCTCATGCTTGAAACCCAATTCCTGGACGAATGTCTTCATCCACACCAATTCCTTGCAAGCTTCTGTAACTGCAATGAATTATGCCTCTGTTGTAGAAAGTGCAACACATCTCTGCAACCTAGACTGCCATGCCACAGCTCCTCCTGAGAGAGTAATCAGATACCTCGAAGTAGAATTTCGGGTATCCACATCTCCTGCCATTTCTGAATCGGTGTAGCCTATCAACACTGGTTCGCTGCTTCCAAAACATAGCCTCATTTTGGATGTGCCTCGAAGATACCGCATGATCCATTTGATAGCATTCAAGTGTTCCCGTCCTGGGTTTGACATAAACCGACTGACCAATCCAACTGTGTGTGCTAAGTCTGGCCTCGTGCACACCATGGCATACATAAGACTTCCCACTGCTGAGGTGTATGGAACCTGTTTCATTTCCTCCTTCTCTGTCTCAGTAGAGGGACTCTGTTGTGTACTCAATCTAAAGTGGGTAGCAAGAGGAGTGCTAACCGCTTTAGCCTTGTCCATCTGGAATCTCTGAAGTACCTTCTCGATGTACTGCTCTTGTGACAAGTATAACCTTCTGCCTTTCCGATCACGGCCGATCCTGATGCCAAGAATCTGTTTAGCTGGCCCCAAGTCTTTCATCATAAAAGACTTACTCAGTTGTTACTTCAAATTATCAATCCTCGATTGATTCCGGCCAACTATCAACATAACATCTACATACATCAGTAAGATGATAAAATCATCGTCAGAAAATTTCTAAACGAAGACACAATGGTCTGAAGTGGTCTTCTTGTATCCCTGCTCCCCCATAACTGACTCCAACTTCACGTACCACTGTCTCGGAGCCTGCTTCAAACCATAGAGGCTTTTCCTGAGTCTGCACACATAGTCCTATTTTCCTCTGACTCTGAAGCCTTCTGGTTGCTCCATGTAAATTTCTTCTTCCAGATCCCCATGAAGAAATGCAGTCTTGACATCCATCTGCTCAACTTCCAGGTCGAGGCTTGCTGCTAAGCTGAGTACTACCCCGAAGGATGACATCTTCACAACTGGAGAGAAGATTTCATCGAAGTCAATGCCTTTCCTCTGATTGAATCCTTTGGCAACTAGTCTGGCTTTGTATCGGGGTTGTGAAGTATGCTTCTGTTGCTTCACCCTGTACACCCTTTTGTTCTTCAAAGCCCGTTTGCCTCTTGGCAATTTCACCAACTCAAAAGTGTGATTGTCATGAAAAGATTTCATCTCATCTTGCATGGTTCCTCCCACTTTTCTCTGTCTTCTGTTTCCACAGCCTCCTTGTAGCTCTCAGGTTCTCCCCCGTCAGTAAGCAGCACATACTCATATGCAGAGTATTTGGTTGAAGGTCGCCTCTCTCTGTCAGACCTTCTCTGTGGAACTGTTGGTGTAGCTTCTGGTACTAGTGGTTGATCATGATCATCATCTCTGGGAGCTTCATCACATGTACCCTCATGTCTGGGAACCTCATCTTCAACTTGTACTGGCACCGGTGTATGAGGTTCTAGATTCACATCTCTGTATTGCTAGGGCATTGTCTTCATCTCCTTTCTAATATATTCTATGGTCTGGTCTTCAACAAAGACAACATCTCGGCTCCTGACGATCTTCTTTTCCACAGGATCATACAGTTTGTAGCCGAAATCATCCTGACCATAGCCAATAAAAACACACTGTCGCATCTTTGCATCAAGCTTGGATCTCTCGTCCTTTGGGATGTGTACAAATGCTTTGCACCCAAAGACATGCAAGTGTTCGTATGACACTTCTTTACCTGTCCAAGCTTGGTTAGGAACATTAGCTTTCAGTGCGACCGCTGGGGACATGTTCAAAACATGTACTGTTGTGTTGAGTGCCTCCCCCCAAAATGTCTTCGGCAGCTTGGCTTGTGACAGTAAGCTTCTGACCCTTTCGCACAAGGTTCTGTTCATCCTCTCAGCTAGGCCATTCAGCTGAGGTGTCTTCGGAGGTGTCGTTTGATGTCGGATTCCTTGCATCTTGCGGTACTGATCAAACGAACCTTTGTATTCTCCACCGTTGTCTGTTCTGATGCATTTGAGTTTCTTGCCGGTTTCTCTCTCCACCAGAGCATGAAACTCCTTGAACACTCCCAGCACTTATCTTTTCTCTTCAAGGTGTATGCCCAAATCTTTCTTGAATGATCGTCAATGAATGTCATAAAATACAGTGACCCACCAAGTGTTCGTGTCTGCATCGGACCGCATGCATCTGAATGTATAAGATCTAGTACCTCCGGTTTTCGTTGAGGCGGGGAGCTCTGGAATGACACTCTGTTCTGTTTTCCAGCCATGCAGTGTTCACACTTCCGTAAGTGTGAGTTCTTCAATTCGGGAAGAATATTCCGCCTGCGTAGTATCTACATCCCCGTTTGACTCATGTGTCCGAGCTTTTTATGCCATAGCTCGGCTGCCTCATTACTGTTGACTATATTTATGATACTATTTGAAATCTTAGCATGCATCAAATACAGAGTTGAGTCTTTCTTACCTCGTGCCACCACCATTGATCCTTTAGTGAGCTTCCAGGTGCCGTCACTAAAGGTGCTGCAGAAGCCTTCATCATCCAACTTGCCTGTTGAGATCAGGTTTAACCGGATGTTTGGGATGTGATTGACTCCCTTCAACACAAGCCTTTTCCCGTTGTCTGTTTCAAGGCAGATGTCTCCAATATCGACAGCTTTGGACTGTCCTTCATTCCCCATCCTTACAGCACCGTAGTCTCCTGATGTGTAAGATGAAAAGAAGTCTCTGCGAGATGTGGCGTGTATAGAGGCGCCACTATCTATCACCCAACTGGTCTCGTGGCTGGTAAGATTCACAACATCTTCTTCATATATAATGAAGAACTGTTTGTAGGTATTGTCGGTGGTAGTAGCAACTCTTTTTTTATTAGATCACCATCTCTTCTGGACTGCTCGTTCTTCAGTTTGTAGAAATCCCTCTTCATATGGCATTTCTTTTTGCAGTGGAAACATTCAATTTCCCTTGTTCTTGATTTCCCTGGTTCTTGTCTGATTTACCTGGGCCTCGGCTTTTACTCCTCCCCCTTCTGATGTTCTTCTCTGTCACTAAAGCTTCTGAGGTTGAGGCTGATGCTGACTCCTGCATTCTCGTCCTCTTTTCTTCCTCAAAGATCTTGGTCTTCGCCATCTCCATAGTGACTTTCCCATCTGCGGCTGAATTTATCACCGTAGATCTGAACGTTTCCCAAGATTCTGGTAACGTATTAAGGAGTATTAAGCCATTTACCTCATCACTGAAGTCTATGCTCAATCCTGACAATTCTTTCATGGTTCCGAGGAAATCGTTGATATGGTCCGCCGCAGCTGTACCTTCCTGGTATTTCAAACCCATCATATTCTTGATGTAGTACAACTTATTATTGCCAGTCTTTGCTCGGAAAAGCTCCTCCAGCTTTCTCCATAAGACACGTGCATTTGTTTCTTCACTGACATGATTGACGATACTATTGCCGATCCACTGACGAATAGTACTGCATGTTTTCTGGTGAAGATTAGCCCACTTCTCATCGGACATTCCTTCTGGTTTCTGCTCCAGAAATATTGATCCATCATAGTCCTTCACATACATAAGGTCTTTCATCCTTCCTCTCTATGTGAAATAGTTTGTACTGGTTAACAAAACCATTTTTCTATTACCCCCATCCATCATAAAAATTCTAAGCAGAATTTCAAAAAACGGACCTCACCGTTACATCCGGAATGGTCAAAAATGGTGGAAATGACACTTCGTTTGTCAAAATCCGACACAGGGACCAAATTACAAATTTCAGAAATTACAGGGGTCAAAGTGTAATTTCCAAAAGTTCAGGGGCCAAAGTGCAATTACGGAAAAGTTCAGGGACTAAATTGTAATTTACAAAAAGTATAGTTGCTAAATTGTAATTTCCAGAGAGTTCAGGGACCTATTTGAAATTTACCAGACACCGCTGACGTGGCGGATGACATGGCAGCTGACTGGGCAGCTGACGTGGCGCTGACTGGGCGGCTGACGTGGCATCGTCTTCAACCTTGGTAGGCGCGTGCAGGAACGTGGAGCGCGTGGGCGCGCGTGATGAGCTCTCTGACCGGCGCGTGGCGCGCGTGCGTTGTCCTCAGGCCTCCGTTCGATCGCCGGAAAATACCACTGTGCTCGTCTCGTCGTAATAAGTCCGATGGTATGCTCAAAATCGATTTTCGACAACTTTAGTCAGAACCGACTTTCTGAACCGAACCTCTATTACCGAGTTTCGGGATCCCTACGAGTAACCTTAGCTACTGATACCACTTGTTGTGATAAAACTCACACAAATAGAGTTGATTGGAGAGAAAACTCTTCTAATATATTACAAACAAAAGAATTACAAATCTTTATAACCCAAGCTTTACAAAAAAAACTCTGACACCACTTTACTCTCTATTACTCTCACGTTTAGGATTTCTGGGATGCATTACAATGGCTTGGGGGCTCTAATTTATAGTGCTCAAACCGCGTGAACAGTGCCACGCGGTTTGGCACTTGCTGGCACACACACACACTCTTTGCCAACTTTCTTGCTGGCTTCCTTCACAGCTTTGAGCTTGCTGTTTTACAACTAGCATGTTACATCATGCTTTCGGTGGTGTGCTGAGTTGGTTTCAACAAATTCATACATATCACATACCGAGCACTTCTTGTATTCATCTCTAAATGACTGAAGTTTCCTTACATCATTATAAGACTTGACAAAAGTAACCAGTCTGTAGAACCAAGAATGGCCTGAACCAGTGCAGCCCTTCTCTTACTACAAAACTTTTTAAGTTAGGAAATTTTTCCATAACATATATAGAGGCTGCTAGGCTCAGCAACTTGCTCCTCTCCAAAATGGTAGGCATCCAAATGCAAGAGCTTCATACAGTCCACATCCTACAGCAGCCTCTTTGTCATCTCAAATCTGTTCCATAGAAAATTCACTTGTAACCATAGACACCTTTGTCGTGAACGATACGTCTTAGGAAACTAGAGAGATGCCAAAGTCTTCGGTGAACCATTATCTCTCAGTTTATGATAGAATAAGAAAATCATATTTGAACACAAAATAAAATTTTACTTGGGTTTCAGTTTTTACCAAATCAATAGTATGATCCAGAACCACCACTACCCATGTAACTGCTGCCTCCCGCACCACGACCAGGATACATTGATGTGTAAGAGCTACCACCAACCTGCTATGTGAAACAGAACAAAGACATATAAATAAGCAAAGATCGATAATCGCTGTTGTCCCAAATCAAAAAAGGTTAAGAGACATACATCGGATCCACGAGGCATATAATCACTACCTGGTTGGAGATAGAGCTTCTGCTGCCTAAGGCAGTAGTATGAACTATAACTGCTTCAACTTCAAAAGCATGACAAACCTATCACCATATGCATCCCCATACTGAGAAGCACCTCAATTGGTTTTGAAAAATTGGGTATAAATTTCAATTAATTTTACGGTTTTTGGTTGTGAATAATATTTTTGTTAAAAGCCTGTTCTGATGAAAATTTTGTGTCATCTTGGCTTGCATAATGCCAAATTTACAGGATTTCAGGTATAAGATAATATTAGATTCTTGTGATCTAGTTGGAATCATCTTCTGATCTAGTTGGAATCATGGATCAAAATTTTAACAATAATGCTTGAATTGATTGTAATGGAGAGACTAGAACGATAGTTTGACCAATGGTGAGATTTAATAGGATGAAAAGAGCTAATTAAGAGGGGCCAGTTTTGGCAACAAATTGAATAGTAACTCTTTCAATTAATGAGTTCAAGCTTTCATCGGCTCAAATATCTCCTGAAATGTGGGAGATGATATCTCCCAAGATAAGTGAGAATAGATTTCCAAGTCAACAGATGATCCATTATGAATTTACTAAAATAAGGCATGATGCTACAATTCTAAAAGCCAATCTTCTGTAATCTCAACAAAATATGATGAAACTTCACTCAACAACAGCCAGATGATCCTCCACCAGCTGATTTCTGTTGCATAAAGTATGTGAGATTGTGCGTGTTAGCTGGCATAAAAAAATAATATTAAGTTTTTGCTTTTGAATTTATAAGAGAGAGACATCAGAAAGCAATCGAAAAAAAAAATTTCCTTTTCTCTCTCTCCTTCCTTTCTCCCTCACCCTCCAAACTTTAAACCGCCGCCGCCGCTTCACCACCGGTCATCATCCACCACGCGCCAAACCGCCAGAAAGATGCCGCCGCCAGCTTTCCAGATCCGCCGAGATCGACGCCATCGGACCTCGGACGCACCGACACGCGCCGCCTGAAGGGAGCGACTCGTCGCCGTCGTTTCTGCATTTTCCGGCCGTCTCCGATCACTTTTGACGGCCACCTCCGGCGAGTGAACACTTTTCAGGCCGAGATCATTCCAACGCCAGTGGTCACTTCCTGATCCGACATCGTTTGGGTTGTTTTCCGTTTTATATCTATCGGTAATTCGGGATTTGTACTGGAAGTTGAGATCCGACCGTTGGATCGGCGATCCGATCGCATCAGAATGTTGCTCTCGATTATACGAGTGTTTTGATATATATATTCACCGTTGAAAGTATCTTCTTGTGGGGTCCACTTTTTGGTGTTGGGGCCCGATCTTCGTTGTGGGGCCCGCTTGCCTCGTTGAGCGTTTCAGCTAGTTTCGAAGCCGTTCGTTGCTGTTTTTCTTCTCAGCATAGTTGGTTGGATATATCGAGTTGATTGTCGTTATCGATTTGGCTATTTGAGCGACCGATTGAGATTCTTAGCGAGAATATAGGCATATTCGAGACTCTTGCGTGGATCGAGGTAAGTACACTCTGTGGTGATTTCTTAACATAATTGTTTGATGATTGATGGTTGTTGTGAGAGTCAGTATATATATATATATATATATATATATATATATATATATATATATCTATATATATATATATATATATATATATATATCTATTGGTATATATATATATTTTGTTATATGTATATTTACATATTTGTGGATTTATATTGAGATATTAAAAGCATGATAATATGAAATCATGATTGTTGAGATGAGATTGATTGGATTGGATGCGAGATGTGATTGTATTGGATGATGTGTGTTGTTGTGTTATTCAACCGGGTTTTGTATAATAGTGGTCGGATTTGAGATGATGTGATGATACATCAGATGGTATGAGATTGATCAAAATCTTGGGAGTTGTGATGAGGTACTCTCCCATTGGTCAAGCAAACTCAAGACCTCTGCAACAAAAATCAATGTACTTGAGCATAAACATGCCACAGTCATCACTATTTAAAAAATATGCCAATGATTAGACTGATACCCATTCAAACATGAAACTAGAATGCTAAAATGAAATCCAAATAACATTGATTAAAATGAAGTACAAATCAGACGTGAATACGCACCAGTTCTTTTGTTTGGAAAGGTCTTCAACAATTATTTTTTCCCATAATACTTATCGTTATCTTTCCCACCCTTGTCGTTCACTCTACAAAAATATGTACACTAGCAAAAACCATATCACAACATTAGCCAATCTTTCTTAAACATCTTCGCGAGATTGGGAGCGCGAGTAAATAGTCTAACCACACATAATTCTCCATATGGATTTTAAATAAATAAACATGTTTGACTTCACTGTAACTATAAGATAACCGTTAAAGCACAAGCATCACTTGTACAAAGATGATAACTAGGGGGTGCCCACCTTGAAATTCTATTGCAACTTTCTTAAGTTTTTTTATCACACTGCGACATACTCCTATCAAGCACGGTACTTTATTCTACTATAATTTCACACACTTGAATACTCTGCTGCCTTTTACCAGGCAGGACTACTTTATAATTTATATCTAACTTTCTTAAACCTCCAAAGTCGTTAACAAAATCTAACTTTCAGTTTTTTGTTAATATTAGGCAACTTTTGTAGAACATTTATTATTTCAATTGTAGAATCCTTATCTGAAATTTTCATGACGTCCATACGGTCCAGAAACATCATTCCTGGTAGTAATGATGTTTTAACCGAGGTAATTGCTGCAATGTATTATTTTGCCATTGCGGAAAAATACACTAAATTAGCCGAAAATTTTCTAAACAGTGTCCAAGTCATGAAAATTTCAGATAATGATTATCCAATGGATATTGTGACTATTCTAAAAAAGTATCAGTTGCCTCATATTAACAACAACAAACTGAAAATGATCACCAAGGCTTGCGTGCATCGCTTATCATAACTATTCGATTTTGATCCCCCACCCTTAAATTCTGACAGTTCATTCGATCCAATCGATACCAAGGTTCATTTACCATCCGATAACCATAGTGACACCTCTGATGCAAGCAAACCACGACGCCGCCCCGCCCCCGCCCCCTATTGTATTTACCATACGACAATAGGGTGATGTCAAAATATTGTAGATATGAGTACATAATTTAGATTTAAATACATCCAAATATTCCGATTAGGGTGATGTCATCCGAATCTCTTTAATCATGTTCTGAATCATGGTTATGCCAAGAAAACAGAATGTTCATGGTAAAGTCTTAAAGAAACAGGTTGACAATTTGGCCAAACAAAAATTCCAAATCTAACATGTGGTACTACAACACAATATGCTCTTCAGGCAGAGCTGAAAAGACAGAGACAACCCTTAAACCTTTAAGAGAACACATTGTATTCTTTACACATCCTAGAGACTTTTATAAGAAGCTATTAAGACATAAACTCAAATAAACTAAATCTCAACTTATAAACTAGTTGAACACAGCAACAACTGAAACAATAACATAATATAATTATTAGCACATGATATATTGACTACAATGTCACTTTTTAGACTCAAGCCAATTAGAATGCAATCTCAACCTCAGCATCTTCCTCTTTGGTAAGACAGATAAAAGGTTCAAGAGGTAGTTCCTGAAATTCAATTAATGACGGTTAAAAATGAGCAACCAAAAGCCAACACATCAACTAGGATATCAGATTTCAAACTATATTGCAATTGAAAGCAAAAAGACTGCACCTTTTTCGCTTCCTACTCTGGTTTCTCCATAGACCACAACTGCTCAATTGAATTCACATCAGCCAAAGCCCTGCAAGTGCAAACAACAAATCTCAATACTAACAAGCATTAGACAGAATATTTAGTCATTGTGTATATGGGTTGCACAATATGTACTTCAAGAGTTTTGTTGGCTTGAATTTGCATGATTTAGATGTTTTATTCTGTTGGATAATATTATATTTTAACAGTGAGCCGACTAATTTCCTAGGCCCCAGGTTGCTGTCCGCCTAACGCCTAATGCTTTTTAGAACACTGGTTGGAATTATATATCAATGTTGTTTTTTTTTTTTGTGATTTATATATGGATTTCTAATATGTAATGAATGACTGCATTTTGGTTCTTAAAGTTGGCAATGAAAGAAAGAATTATCTCAATCTTATGTTAACGAATGGACAAATTCATAGATATAGTACGAATAAACACCAAATTTTCAAATGACAAAATGAAAGGTGGGAAAAAAGAACTTACTAGATTGTCGAGATATACAATTTCAGCAATTACTGCAGCGCTATCCAACAAGCTTTCTCCTCTAACCCACGGTTAACAGAATCCCAATAGGCTTCAAGGACTTTATCCAAAGCCGTACTCCTTAAGCCTAAAACACTTGATTCCACAATATTTACACATCTCAACAAAACCGGCCTAATAGTGTCGGCAATGTCAGCAGCCGAGGCTATGGGCTCATCAAAATCAAAGCTTCATCGTCATCCCGAACGACAAGATCAGCAATAGGGGCCTTGGGCTGGTCAGCTAAAGGGGTTGTGGGAATGCCAGAAGCAAAATCAACATCGTCCTCGATGTCGGTAGCAGCAGGGGATGTGGGCCGGTCAGATGCATAATCACCCCAAACGATACCACCAAAAGGGATGGGCACACTTGCTTTTTGGCCCTTGGCATCGGTGGTGTGCCTTCGTCTGCCATGACGAGCATAACGGACTTTTCTGATGCGGACATCGATAAATGAACCTTGGTACCGATTGGATCGAATGGACTGTCGTATGGTAAATACAATAGGGGGAGCGGCGGCATCGGCGACGCCGTGGTTTGCTTGCATCGGAGGTGTCACCATAGTTATCAGATGGTAAATGAACATTGGTATCGATTGGATCGAATGGACTATCAGAATTTAATGGTGGTGGATCAAAATCAGATAGTTCTCATAAGCAATACACGCAAGCCTTGGTGATCACTTTCAGTTTGTTGTTGTTAATATGAGGCAATTGATACATTTTTAGAACAGTTACAATATGCATTGTATTATTCTTATTTGAAATTTTCATTGCTTGGACACTGTTTGAAAAAATTTCGGCTAATTTAGTGTAATTTTCCGCAGTGGCAAAACAATACATTGCAGCTATTATCTCGGTTAAAACATCATTACTACCAGGTTCTTTGACTTTGGATAATTTGACATCAGTATGTATTGGATCTGTTGGGATTTTTATGGTCGACAAGCAAATGTGTTTGAAACATGATTGATTAATAAATTTATGATTTGATTTTATTTCATGTATGCATTTTGATTTGCTTTATAAAATTCATGAAAATTCTGTGATTATTTATGTAGCTTTAAATTGAACACATATGTATATGTAAAATGTTACATACATATATGCATGGATAAAATTTAAAGAGTAATAATCAAAATTTTGTCCATGACTATGATTTGAAGTTAGGAATCTTCAAATCCAAAGTTATAAATATAGTTCATTCCATTATGAATGGTATAGTTCTATCCAGACTATATTATGTAGAGACATAAAAATGAATGTATTTTATATAATAAGATTATATTGGACAGGACCAGATAAAATTGAAAAGTTCTAATAATTTTCGTTAAATAAAGAACATCAATTTTATCATAATGATGGTCATATATGTGATGATCTTAATTCATTGTATTTAATAGACTCCTATATCATATTAATTTATTCTTTAATTTATTCGGTATGGTTTTGTATTTATTATATTTAGTAAAGCTTATATTTTGGGAATGAGTTGAATGAATAGTTGGGAATGCTAACCTGATACAATGAAATCCGTTCATAAGATTCACTTGTTTGTTAGTTTAGAACCTAAACGATTAGCGCGCAAATTCATAAAAGTTATGAATTAATTGTTCACTTGAGAACTAATGGAAGTCAATGATAAAGATGTAATTGGAGAGGTTAACATATATTTTATACCTAGCTCCTTTACGAATCTATTATGGAGGATCATTGCATAGGTAATGACTATATCAATGGACGAATACTTTGAGTAATTAATTCTATGATTCTGAGAGTGCAATTCTGGGTATTTAGTGGAGTTACTCCAGAATTAATAATTTTGTTTAATTAATAAAAGAGTTTATATTAATCGATGAAATTATTGGAGCTTAGAATTATAGGTCCATCGGTTCCCTCGTCGTCTTCTATCATTGTTCGAACGATTATAATTGCGAAGAAAAAAATAGTTGTGAATTATATAAAATAATTATGAATTATTTTACACTCTAATGACTCAAAATAACTAGTTTGAAATTGTGACAAAAGTTGTCATAAAATATTTATCAATGTATAATGTATCTATATATTAATTTATGAAAATTAATATTTAATTAATTTGATTAATTAAATTTTAATTTAAAAAAATAATATTTCAAAGGTTGAAATTTTGAAAATTAATTTTAATGAATTATCTTATAAATTATGAGATAAATATTGATTTTTTGAAAATAAAATTAAATCCTTAAATGGATTTGTTTGATAACAATTTGATTTGATCAAAAGTTTATCAATAGAAAACAAATCTTCTTTTTTAAAAAAAAAAACGTGAGCTTCAATAATGGGAAGCAATTGATTACTTTTGATTAAAAATCAAAAGGAACAACAAAAATTTGAAGTGACGTGAGTGTGCTAAAAATAAAGAAAAAAAGTTTTCTTTTATTTTGGTTTTGAGAAAACCAAAAATAAAATAGCACTCAAAGATTTGTCTCATGTGTTAAGTACACGAATCCTTCATATAAATTAAAGTGTTCTTTGTAATTATTTTCACGCCCACACGTGCCGTTGGAGGTGAGGAGATTAGTCGAGGAATATTGTGGTTCAAAGAATCGTGATTTATAGAGATCCATATCTACAGGTATATTTCCGATTTTAGTTTTAAATATTTATGTTATTAATATACTAGAAAATACGGATTCGGTTTTTATTATTCATGACAAATATTTTTTTTCTGTTACTGAACACGATTTCCGCTGCGCATAAACTCTGAAAACCAACATAATCATCAGGAGTTAGCATAGGATAATCTCCCATATGCAGAAACCTGTCAAAAACAAAACAAACAGAGCTGAAGACCATAAAAAAATT
>SKCR01008786.1:0-23812 GCA_019454045.1 Zanthoxylum bungeanum | reverse complement strand
TCCTGAAGATTCACCTGTGATATTTGATTCGAACTTTAATTAATTTGGATTAATTGCGGAGCGAAGAAACTTTATCTCGGATAAAGTGCCTTATTTAGAGAGAGAGAACGATTAATTTGGAATTAATCAGTAAGATTATTATATTCGATATAATAATTGAAATTCGATTTCGACGCGAAATTAAAATTTTAGATTTAATTCGGGCATACGAGTTAATTTAGAATTAATTCGTTAGCGACGTAAATAATAATTTCCCTAGGCGCGATTATTTATTTAAATTCGATTTAATTAACGTCGCGACGCAAGTTCGGTATTTCGGAAATATCGAACCCGAACGCGTGAGTGGACGTGGGCCCACTTTCATTTGGAAACGTGTGGGGCCCACTTGACACATGTCATTGAATGTATTATTTTATTGAATTGCATTGCATGGTGATAGTGTATAATACACTCTAATGTATGCATGGAATTTGTTGAGTGTTTGACACTCTAAGCCTTTGCATGGCTTGTGTCATAGATTTATTATTATTTAATAAATATTATGGCATAAATATAAATTGATTTTTGGGTATCCAAAATCAATTAGAACAAAAGAAAAATCTCTCTTCTCTCTCTCACTTGGCCGAAAACTGCATGCAGTTTTTGGTCTTCATCTTCTTCATTTTGGTTGCCAAAAGCTTGAGAAAGTGTGATTGTTTGGAATCTCCTCACAAGCAAGGCTAGCACCTTTCAAGGGATCAAAAGAGGGATAGGGAAACCATCATAGAGCTTGGAATACTCAAAGCTTGGAGCTTTCCACATCTTCTCACCTTGGCCGAAAATCATCCACCTTGGAGCTTCCATCTTGGCTTGATTTTCTTCATCACAAGATATTGTAAGTATGATTCCACCATACTTCATGTTTATATATATTCTTTGTTGTATTTCATATATGCTTAATCTTTCCTTGGGACATATTAGGAGAAACCAACAGAGATTTGACAGGCCGGAGGCCTATTTGCATGAGTTGAGATGGTTGCTTTTGAATTTAATATCAGGTCACCTCGAGGTGTTAGACTTTGATCCAGGTTTAATTATTTTTAGCAAATGTCATGCCGAAATTTTAGTAATATTAGAGACTTATGGAGATGGGTTTTCCTCTCTTCTGCCGGTAGCATCCTGGCTTCGGGCGGGATGTTACAAATGTGAAGCTAGTGGTATGAAAATATAGGTGATTTTTATTTATATTATGTTTTATAAATTGTGATAATTTCCCAAATAAAATTCATACTCTTTCCAGTTTATTGAGGACTATTAACTAGTTGTAGCTGAATTAATTACAGATAATATGGTTCCGCCTATATGGTGTAACACCCCGTAGGAGGCAAGGTGCTACCGATAGGAGACATGATTAACATATCTCTATAAGCCTCATAATTTATAGAAAATAGGGCATGATGTATCCTAAAACTGGACAACCTGGATCAAAGTCCAGCATCAAACGAAACCTGAAAAGAACATCACATATCAAAAGGACATCAAGTCCACATAAAACCCATCAAAATCAACACCTAAGGGCTCTATGCCCACATCATCTATCAACACTCAAGGGCTATGTGCCTATAATATCATATGCAATCAAAACATTTATTTAATATATACAAACATCGTACTCAGCAAGATAAATAACTTAATATCCATAAATCCTAAACCTCTAAGACTTTTCCCAAGACACTTGCGAGGTTGACTGCCACTTGGGTGATCCACATCTCGAGCATGACTTCCAAAGTTGTCGTGCTTTACCAATCTGGAAGCCAACCTGAAAAACTACAAATTAGTTTGGTGTGAGTTATAAAATTCAGTAAGTAACCACGCTCATACTACAAATAAAACATACAAGTCAAGCATATCAACAGTTTATCAGAATTATTAAATTATTACAAGTTCAGATTTATCAACTTTTTATTACCCTTACAGTTTACCATGCAAAATTCTCATATCTACATATTTACATTTATGCCAATCTATTAGCCAAACATTCAAATAACATAAGACATCAATACGAATATCATAGAATACGTCATTTTACATCGAAGCCATTTCAATAATAAGAAATATGAAGTCATATACTTAAACTTTATTACGAATACTCATCTTTGGAATTTCTTCCAATCGATAAGTCAAACAACCTTCCATCATTTCAGAACAAACTTTCTTCCATTCCTATAACCTTACATTAGCTTAACATTCGTGACTTATACACTTTCACGCATATCAGTTCAGAAGTCATAGCCCATTTCTCTTACATTCGTGCAAATCCAATTTCAGAATTCTGTAACACATTATCAAAATTCTACAAACACATTCAGTCTCTCCCATAATGTACGCACATGTAATAACAAACTTAGCAAACACACTTATAACTTCTTATATTCACGTCGGTTTTCAAGTCATACATAGCACACACAGTCCATACATATCACAGATTCTATCAAATACATATATACTCAAACATACAGACAGTCATCTTGCAACCAATAATGAAGTATACATACATCCAATACCTTACAAAGCACATAACCAAACAATACATACTTATGGATGTCTTACACATACAATGCTCAATTGAGACTCATTACCTATTTTATAATATGTGTGAGATGAATTACGTTCGAATGGATCCCTAACCAGCTCGAGTACTACACCATGATATTATCAACCAATCAAACATACACACATGCACACATATCACGTGACACAAACTCATTACATGATTTCATATACACAAGAATAGACATGAAAAACATTGTTTTATCATCGGAATCGTCATATATATGCGTATATAAATCAACATATGAATACATCCATTACTTCAAATTTCAATATCATAGCCTTTTTACAGTTCTCATATCATTTACTTATCGATCAAACATACACCGTTTCCAAATTCTTATCTGAAACATTGATATAGTATCATACAAAATATACAATTCCATTCATATACATATCCTACCAATCACGTACTCATATCCCTCAAGAAAGGCTTAGCTTATTCCAACCCAACCTCTTTACAGCTAAATCATATGCATTAGTCAATAACCAACTTATCCCAATATCGCACATCTACACGTGCTAACACAAATTCAGAAATCATAACTTGTTCTCTTTACCGATTCTCTATTTCCAACTCATACATATCTTATCATCACATACATATACAAATATGTGTTCATATACTTTTACATGTGCTTATATATATACTTATACTTATACATACACATACATTTACATACACGTATACATATCATTACCGATTCATACACTTCCATACATCCATACATACATATAAATATTAAGCTCATCCCATATCTCACTTCATATAATATCAATAACAAAGATCCATACATGTGGTGGTTGATTATCCTAACCATACGTAATCTCAAACTTTGTTCTCAAGAATATCCCTTAACTATCCTCTTTTTAACCTAACATGTCAATCATATATATATATATGTGTATATTCAAAACAAGAATTCACCAATTTAAGTTCTCATCCCATGGGTTACTTACCTGGCTTCGTGAGCACTCCAGGTCCTAGTCAAGTCTGCCAAAACAAATGGTGAAACATCGTTAGAATCGCAACTTATGAAATTCTCGACTTAACTTTGACAAAGGACTAGGGATGACAAATACCCCTAGATCCTAGATTCAGGTTTAGGATGATGGCATGTATTGGAGGACATCGATACGTAATGCCCCAATGTCATAGATTTGCACACCTGGCTCTAGTTCAGTGGCTTAGGGGGACGACGCTACGTAACGCCCTAAGACACTAGTTTAGGCGTATAGGGGGACGACGATATGTAACGTCCCTATGCGTCAAGTTTTCTACAGATTCTCATAGATATGGTTTTATGAAAGAATTTCATAAAGAAAGGTTTTATGAGAGACTTTCAGCATAATAGTTTTATGAAAGAATTATAGAAAGAGTTCAGTTTTTCAGAAGATCTCAGAGTTTTACATATAGAAATGATTTCCAGAAAAGTTTCACAAAAAGATATCTGATTTCATATAAGAAAAGAGTTTTCAGAAAAGATGATTTCCTTGAGATGATTTCCTTGAGATGATTTCCTTGAGATGATTTCAGTTTTAGAATAATGAATTTTCATTAATGCATTTTAGTTTCCGTTTTAACTCGTCCACTCACTAGGTAGTTCAAACGATCTAACCCCCCACTCCCAGTGTTTTCTGTTTTGCAGGTTTACTCAGAGGACGAGCTCGAGAGGATGGATACTATTGGTGATCACTAGAGTGTTTGGGTCCATCAATACAAGTCAAGTAAGAGACACAGTTTACTCAGAGTCGAAGGAAAGTCATGTATTAAACATTATGTATAGTAGAGATTGTGTGTGTAATAAGTTAAGGTGTCCATGACAGAGTTACAGAGTGCAATGTTATTGAGTATTTACCTATGAGTATTAAGATGCATATTATGTCGTTGAGTTGGGCAATGGTCCCTATGCATAAGTTTGTATTTAAGATGGGTTTAGTAGTGATGGACATAGTCAGAAAGTCAGAGGCTCAGGGGGATAAGTAAGCCTATTTCCTGCTGGTAGCATCACCGAAAGAGGGATGTTAAAACCTATCTGGACTTGTCATAGACAAATATTAATAAATGAAATAAATTAACTAGGTAATAATGATAATTTATATATTATAAAAAGTAAGATTTCTAAATTTTAAATATTAAAAGTGGATCCCCTAGCCCCATCATTTTATTTTATTATTGTAGTCCAATTTAAAAATTGTCAATTATTTCAAATAATTCAATCTTTTTATTTTCACTCAAATTATTATTTTATTTTACTAAATCTATTCCATGTGGATCGACCACAGACTTACCGGGTTATTTTATTATTTCGACACTGTAACATCCCCAATACGGAGATGCTACCGTCAGAGAGTAGACCGTCTTATCCCCCTGAGCCTCAAACTCTCTGACAAATATTAATCTCATTTCATACATAATCTTATGCATGGGACCATTGCCCAACTCAATCAAGATAAATGCATAATACTCCTCATACTATGTACATAAATGCACTACACAAACAACACTGACAGTGAACTCTTATAATACATTACATATATAATATTTACTAAATAACATATATCATACATGCCGTTTCCTGACTCTAACTGGACTGAACTTTATCTATGACTTGACCTGGTGGACCGAACACCCTAGTGATTAGTATCCATCATCTCGAGCTCATCCTCTGGATATTCCTGCAAAAAAAGAAACTGGGAGTGGGGGGTTAGATCGTTGAACGATCTAGTGAATAGACAATTAAAACAAAAACTAATTCTTTCTGAAAATTCATGGTTCTAAACTGAAAACCCTCATTGAAAATAATCTTTTCTGAAATCTATATCTTAACTGAAAATACCTATGTTTCTGTAAGACTTTTCAGAAAACTCATTTCTGTTTATGAGAATCTGTGTTTTTCTATAAAACTATATTCCATTGAAAACTCTTTTACAAATCTTATCATATCTGAAAAAAATCTATTTCTGGAAATTCATTTATGAAAAATCTATCTCTGAGAAATCTGTATCTAGATATCTGGCGTATGGGGGTTCTACGTATCACCGTCCCCCAACACGTAAAATCTGTTGCTTAGGGGGGTCACCTGTACGTAAATATCTAGTGGTCTTTGGGGTGTTACATCTCGTCATCCCCCAAGCCACAAATCTGGAGTCGGAGTGCTGATTTATTCTACCATCGAGACTCAAATATGGGATCTAGAGGCATCAATCATCCATAGTCCTAAGCTGTGTAAGCACACGATATCTGTAGTCGTCAATTCCATATCTGAGTCAAGTTACATATAGAGGTGGGTTTTTCCCCCATGCCTCGAAAATCATAAAACTCAAGTTCTAAAATCATTCATTTCTGAAAACATTTCTCAAAACTTTCTCATTCAAACACAACTGAAAGAAACCTTGGCTAACGACCTAAGTTCTCAAAATTAAATATTAATTCAAAATCATAAAAATAAACACCGTTTAAAGAGAACGGTCCACTCACAGATTGGAATCTGGCTTGCATTACTCACTTTGCGATGATCTATAATTGATAATTTTGATTAGAAAATACGCTGAGGAAAACGTTACAGAATAAGGCTAATTTATCTATTCAAGTACTTCAATATGTATCATGCGTATATCATGATGTAATGTATGTATGCGAGCTGATACGAGACCCTTAGGGTGGCCTCTAACACGCTAGGGTGAAACTGGAATGAACTAAAATTGATTGGAAAAAATCCCGATCATTCGTCGTAACGTGAAGAGTTGTACGTCGCGGCGCCCACCTGGGCAGGGTCAAGGCAGAGAGCAATTCTTGTATCACGTCGCGGTGCTGGGCCTATGGCGTAGCGACGCCCACACGATAGAACTGAAACAGAGGCCATCTCTTTTCTACGCGTCGCGATGCTGGGATAATGTCATCGCGACGCTGGACTGATTTTAGGACCAAACATGAATCTTCCAAGACAATGCTCAAGTAAAACCCCACTTCCATATTAGCTCTTCACATAAGCACTTCTCCAACTTCAACCTTACTCAAAATCCATCTCATCTCATCAACCCAACACAAACCATCATCTAGAATCATTAAATCACCAAGCATATTTTCCTCAACATATTTATACACAAATAAACCTCATTACGTGATTATGCTTTCAAAACACTTCTCAAAATGCATGCTACTAACTTTACCAATGCTAAATATACAATTCTCTTTGCTAGGGTAAGGCAAGGTGTGAATTGGGGCTTTATAATTCAAGCTTAAAATCGAAATTAGAAAAGGAAAAGAGGATGAAGAACTTACTTTGCTTGATATATGCTTGGAATTATCACTTGTTGCACTTAAATGGGCTTGAGAAAGAACAAAGAAATTGTGGATAATCCTCCATGGTCATTTACGTTTTTGAGCTTTGAGAAAGAGATGGATAAATAGTGTCCTATTTATAGGACAATTTCCTGATTTGTTTGAAATGAAATGGGTGGCTAAGATTAAGCCACATCACTTAATCTAGACTATTCCCGAAATTATTATAGTAGCCGTGGAAATATCGATTTTTGACTTGTTTCTGATTCGGATTTTGAAACATGTCCAACGTGAAAGTTGTAGATCTTGGTCATAGCTTTCAGAGGATATAAGATTCATAAAAATCAGAGAGTCTATGAAAAATTTACGGCCCGATTACTAAGGATTATTCAGGATGGGGCATAAGCTAAGTTCCGCGTCGGAATTACAAGGAATTTACCGAATGTCCCAAATGTCATTTTATGGCACTTACTTGCTCGAACTTAATTTATATCAAGTATTATGCCTTCGAATACATAAAAGTTGTCAGTCTCTGGTAACGTACAAGTCACCGAGGTCACCGGATGTTACAAATTATCCCCCATTAAATAGGATTTTTCCTCGAATCCTCTTTAAAACTGGGATTCTGGAGTTTGTCTAGACCTGAAATTCCCGATACTGAACATCTTATTGCAAATCACATGATTCACATGCTATTTCTTAAACCACCAACCTTTAACCGTTTACATACTCATACTCCACACCGCTTCATCCATTATATGTACAACTTCCTTACGACTTTCCAAATGTTGTCTTCATACCCTATGATAATAGAACTATCCTGCTAGATTTGAATGATATGTCTTGGCAGTCATAAATAAGATAGTACTCTATTTCTGTCTACATGGACTCTCACTTTACTGTAAATTATATGACATTACCTGGGTTCACTATGAGGTAGCAACCAAGACCTTTGTCAAACTGATTGTTCATTCTTTAGCTAACAAGTATGTATTACTCTTCTTCTTATCCTAATATATGTTTCATGCATGATACCTTTTGAATTCTTTATTGAGTGACAATTCCTCGTTCTTGTTTCATAAGAGTCCTCCTGAATACTTAATACTACTGCCAAGCTACAACTATTGTTATGCCTTAAAAAATCTTATTCTTAAACTTCTAGCTATGCTCAACATTACTTGTCTCAGTCGAGTTCTTCCTAATAGGTACTTTCGAACTTTTTTAGAAATACTAGCGTTCTTCATGGTTAAGGCTTTTGCATATACTGATTTCATTCTGGTGTAAGTGTATAAAAGAATAATCTCCTGTATATTTCCTGAGAGCCATTTACTCCATCACAATCTAGCACTCATCTCCATAACTTAACTATTTAACTATCTATTTTCTCACTAAGCTTCAACTGCTTAAGGGTTCTGTTCTTTCAAGTTCTCACATCTCTGACTATCTGTGGGGCTTAGGATTTTATAGTGCAAGGTTAGATTTTTCATGTACCTCTTGCTCACTAGTGTTATCTACTAAATGGCTTTGTACTAAGGCAGTCAATTCTAGGTAGCTTCTTTGGGAATTTTCTCAATTGGCTAATGACTTAGAATCAAAGTTCTTAAGCTGAGCTTAATTGTATGTATTCTTTTGCTTAAACTATATTCAATGTTTCGACGTCAACGCTGGTGATTTGATTCTAGTTATAGTTCATATGATATCCGTAGTTTTACTTCCATTTGCTATTATAAATTTGGTTACGATGTTCTACACTAACTTGTTCTCCATATCTGGTTGCATTATGGGATCTTCCCCTTTTTGTTGCTCTCATAGTCTTGCTTTGTCAAGTGGTGATATTCAAATATATGCAAATATACACAAGCTCATAAATCTCATTTTTATCCGATGACCGTTTACGTGTAAAAATACTTTGATAACTCACCCACTGCACTGAATGTAACTTTGTAGTAAACTTACCTTCTTGATTCTGTACTATACAACACATTTTTCAAACTACCCAAACATGTGGCTGTCTGGTTGACTTAACTATGGCTGGTTACTTCATATAGACTACATAAGCTAAAACGTAATAAAACTCGGGTTCATTTTAATACCGAGAAACCTTATTGTTACGCACATCTATCATCGCTTACTTGATCTTCTCTTCTACTATTGTCTCACCTCGACAATTCTACTATTAACCCTTTGACTTATTTACCTTTTTTTCTTCTCTCCTGCTCTATTCTATAATTAGAAATTTTTGTGGTCTCTGTCCCCGTTTCCTTATCTAGAGGATATCATCTCTTACATGTCCCTAGCCATGTCTAACACCATTCTTTTATATTCCCGTCACTACTAAACTGATACTTTATTTCTTCATCTCTCCATCTATACAATTTCTCCTTTAAATCTCTCATTTAGAGCTATTTTCCTCTTCTATTATGTTCTTGTACTATATCCAGAGGTTTTATGTTTCGGTCTCCTTTCACTACACATACACTTATTTCTGGGAGTATCTTAAGGCGAACATCAAGGTCCATCTTTGCTGTTGTTTCCTACCGAGGGTTGGGAGGGTGGGGATTGTCTTGGAGTCTTCTAATTACGATGTTCTCACTAGCTATCCATGCTGCAGTTGCACGTGCTGCTTATCTATAACCTTATGACTCTCTTGTTTACATATATGGTGTTGGCTCCTAGACTTATGTACTTCTGCTAAAAACTATATGAATTACCTCCTTCATTTTTACTCGTAATTTATCTCCTGCTATTGGTCATACTACCTCTTACTGAGAACTTCTGTAAGGTTTATGCTCTCTCAAACTCCTACCATACTCACTCTGTTATTCTTCATTTCTAAGTTTTGCTCTATTACTCGACTTTCCTCTTTAATGTGAATTAGAATAACATGAATTATCACTAGATGCATACACTCCCATACTTAAAATTTGCATTGTCCTCAATGTAAGATAAATATAGAGAAATAATAGTGAGGAACAACATTATCGTGAATGGAGTTGATCAGGCTCCTGTTGGTCAGAATTTGGTTGCGTGGGCTTTGTGTGTCTCGTGCTACCTACATAAAAGCAGCAAAACGAATAAATAAACAATAGCACACAATAAAATAAGAAATAAAAATAAAGAAAATAATAATAAAATAAATACAAGAGTTGCCTCCCCGCAAGCGCTAAGTTTAACGTCTTCAGCCAGACGCAACCACCCAAATGGTGGTCATGGTGCTTCTTCGTTTTTATCCACTGGCTGCTTTGACATGAAAATGATAGCTTAGCAGCTATGGCAGTTTATCCAAATACCCTTTACTGTTGCTTGGTCATGGAGAAAGTAATATGCCCAATCTGTGTTTCTAAGGACTTCATTGTCGCCTCGATATTTTCCATGTGTGTCTTAATATTGTTCAACATTGCTTAATTCTTCTCAAACCTCGCGGAAGTATTAGCAACAAACTGGCTCAGGAAATCTTCCAAGGAAGATTTATACTCAGCTCTTTGATAGTCAAAACCCGATGAAGATTGCAAGATATTCTCTATATTAGCATATGACAGGTTTGGATGATAACGATTAGGCATATGATTACTTCTATAGTTGTTGAAATTCCGATTGTTCACAAATTGGACTTGCTCGACGTTCGAGTTTCCTTCCAATAATAGCATATTTGTAGCCACCGCTGATTCAATAGATGCTTGTGCTCGTGGATTTGTGAGGGCTGCTACTTGAGTAGATATGGTGGAAATCTGAGCTGTTAGTGCCAAAAGATGGTCCACTTCATATATTCCAGCCACTTTGGTCACCATAGTGCGTTTACTTGGCCATTGAAAATGATTAATGGCCATTTCTTCTAACATATTGTAGGCGTCCTCAACTGATTTCTTGAATAGAGCTCCTCCAGCTTCTGCATCAACCATAGTCTTATTCGAACCATTCAGCCCATTATAGAACAATTGAATATGGACCCAGTCTGCATAATAGTGTTGTGGGCATCTTCGTACTAGATCCTTAAATCGCTCTCATGCTTCATATAAAGTCTCAGTCTCCATCTGCTTAAATATACTAACTTCTGCCCTCAGTTGAGCTGATTTAGCTGGTGGAAAGAACCTCTCAAGAAATTTCGTGGCCATATCCTGCCATGTCTTGATAATCCCCGTCTGTATTGATTGAAGCAAATCCACGCTTTATCCCGTTAAGGGAATGAGAATAAGTGTAGCCAGATGGCCTCTTTACTCACGCCATTCATCTTTATAATATATGCGATCTCCAGGAACATCCTTAAATGCAAGTTGGGATCTTCTACAGCTGAACCCCCAAACTGATTCCTTTGTACCATGTTGATCAATGCAGGTTTTAACTCAAAATTGTTGGCGTTGATTGGTTGATGGGCAATCCCAGAGTAGGTATCATCAATGATCGGCTTGAAGTGATCTCTGATTGCCACCTGACGTGGGTTGATCTCTCTGTTTTCAGCTGCCATTGCTTCTTGTTCAATTTTCTTTTCTTTCCTTAGTCTCCTCGTTGTTTTTTCTATTTTAGGATCAAACAAGAGCGAGTCGAGACTTGTGGATTTTCGCATTCACTGAAGCACTGAAGAAAAGAAAAAAAAATCAATAAATAAAATAAAAACAAAATAAAATAAAATAAAATAAATATAAACTAAAAACAAAAGATAAAAATCTAAATTAAAGCTATGGTTACTTGGTTGTAGTATTAATGTGAATTAAACAAACAATCCCCGGCAACGGCGCCAAAAACTTGTTGTGATATTTTATATCGTACCACAAGTGTACGGTGTCAAGTTTTAGTATAAATGAGTTTAGAGTGTCGAACTCATAGGGATTGTGTTAACTTGCACTAAATACTACAATTGATAATCCTAACTTTATTTAGAAAACAAATAATAAAGATTTAAATAAATAATTATTAAAAAAATAATTAGATAGGAGGAACAATTACAATAGAGACTCTAGAGTCTGATTTCACCTATCTATCCCATATGTATTTGTCATTCCAATTAATCCTTGTTCAGTTATATTGTTTATAAGTCAAGACTCCGAAATTATTCACTCCCTCTCTCGAGTATCAGTGAAAATATCATCAACTACAGACTTTGATATCTCTATAAAAATCTAGTAGTTAACAACTCATTATGCTTTCTGATTCTATATTAAAGACTTCAAAAGAACTTATATATTCTCTCGAACTCTATAAAACTCCTAAGTTATATTCTCTAGATCTATTCAAAATCCCCTCTCTCAAGTGATAGATTCTAAACATGCATCATATCAAATTGTGGCCAGCAATCAAGAAGCATTAAACTCAAAAGAATATAAATAAACTTAATAAAACTTCATAACAAAATTGACAATCAATATAAAGGTTCAAGCATTAGTTACATCATTCTCCAGAATTAAGGAGTTAGTTCATGACTAAAGATAAAAACAATAAAAATAAGGTCATGAATCTAATGGAAATCATTAGATTTCTAAGAAAGAAATAAGAAGATAAAACCCGAATTGAATATCTTCCTCTTCGGACGTCACCGCCTTCGTCTCCTCTTTTCGCTCTTCAATCATCCTCTTTGGATCTCTAAAAATATTTGTTTTGGTGTTTTGTATTGTGTATTAGCCTCTTCATTGAGTCTTGGACAAACTAATGTATTTATAATAAAGCCTTGGGGTCATTGGACACCTAAAAACCATAAAATTATGATATTTGGTCTCACCGGGGCGCCGCGACGCCCAACTCACAGGACATTCTATGGTACTGGCTTTTTCCGCGGCGCCAGTGTACACAATTGTCTAGATCTGATTGAGTACATACAAATCGATATATTATGGGTCTCGTAATTATATCTAGATCAAAAGTTATAGCCTTTTTAAATTCAGTGCGCAGCTGATGCTGGTTTTGCCGGTTCTTGAATCAGATGCTCCCGATAAGTCCCGAAACACGCATATTTGCTCCATTCTTGATGTGCTAATGCTTCCTACAACAAGACATAAAATAAACTATAAATGACATTAAATGACTTGAGACATAATAAAATAATAGGCTAAGGATGCCGGAATAAGTGGTATGAACCACACTTATCACTTATCTATAACTTTAGGGCTCTCTTGTTTACATATATGGTGTTGGCTCCTAGACTTAGGTACTTCTGCTAAAAACTATATGAATTACCTCCTTCATTTTTACTCGTAATTTATCTCCGGCTATTGGTCATGCTACCTTTTACTGAGAACTTCTGTAAGGTTTATGCTCTCTCAAACTCCTACCATACTCACTCTGTTATTCTTCCTTTATAAGTTTTTCTCTATTACTCGACTTTCCTCCTTATCTCGGTTTCTTGAATCTCTTAAGTCCTCCCTTCCTTGGAAGCTCCATATCTTAACTCAAGTTATGACATCGCTATGATCCTTTGTTTTGGGTGTTACATTCTCACTAATCCTATATAAATCGAGTATCTAAGTTATGAGAAACTCTGTATAAATCAGACATTTTACTTATGCGTTGCTATGCATTGCTTACTTTGATTCCTTACCCTTTAAAATCTTTACTTTCTTGGAGGCTATCTGTTCTACTGTTTGACTATCTTGCTATTTCATGATTTGTCCATTATGTCCAACGCTCGGCCTTAATTATTCAAATCCTTACTGGGCTCTAAGTTGAGGGGTGGACATATGCTTCCCAATTATGGTTGGGTGTCTATATACTTACTAGAATAAGGGTTACTGAAAGTAAGAATTATCGTTCACTCTGTTGGGATATGAATCGACTACTTCATGTCTTAGGGTTTCAAAAACTTTTATCATCTATTATGTGGTTTCCATATACGTTGTTGTCTTTACGCTACGTTACCTATGTCACCATACGTACTGAATTCTCTTGTCATTTTCTGTTCCCTTCTTACTGTTTTCATATCCTAATCTCTTGGCTCTAAGCTATGCTACTGGGGGTAGTGGTGGTTCATTCTCTTGGCTACGTCCTAGATCTTTGCTCTTTGCTCTAGCTATAAGCTACAACTTTTCCATATAATCTTCATGTCCGCACTGATACTTTTTATTAAATCCTTAGTGTCTCTTATCTCATGAGTATGCCCTTTTTGAACCTACGTGGACTTCTACTGGTATTGGTATGATCCATGGGTTTCTTTCTAGAATGGAAACTTGCCATTTTGACTCGTGTCAGGTTCTTTCTCTTATATTCTTAAAAACCTCATCAATTCCTTTCTGGGTAAACCACTTCTTGAGATCTACTGTCCTTGTCTCAAAATACAGTATTGCCGGTATTAGGCTTCCTTTACGATTATCATTATCTAAGTTGGTAAGAATGGGGCAGCAATCTACATATCAATAGATATCGGCCTACTCATTTTGATACTCTGTGTCCTAATAGAGTCTATTACTTATGCAAGATAGGTATGAGATAGGCTCCGTCAGGACAGCTTCTTTAACCGGTATAACTGAAGGCTGAGAATCTCAGTAGGTCAGGGTTTTGTCTATCGGATTCTTAGGTTAAAAACCACTAAGCATTTCCGTTTATGACCTTCATTTACCTGTTCACGGGCCTTGGTTTGGGGATGTAGAATTCTCTAAATCCTTTTTGGCATCTCATATCTATTGGAACTCCCATGTCTAAATCTGATTTGTTACTTTCTTTATATTTCTGTCTATCCTTCGTTACACGGAAAAACTTACTACCTATATGAAGTATTTAAAACTATTGGGTCTATTAGAAGAATTTTCTAAAGAGGAGAGGAATATTACTTTGGGGGGAAAGGAACCTTACTTAGATTTACTCGACATCTTACTCTTGCTCCGGCTTACTATATTTTCTTTTACTACTATAAGTTATGATGCTTCCTTATCTATCTGTTTCTGTACTTTACTCTATGTTCTCATTACTTATGTTGAATTTCTATTGGTAAGCCAAGATAACAATAGAAGGATTTCCGGCTATAATAAGGGTTATGATTTCTTTATTAAGAAGAAGATTCAGATAAGTTTGGAAATTTTTTACTAACCTGTCTATAAGGCATGAAGACGTACTCGAGGATCAGATACTGGAGAGGTAGTGTCTAGCATACGGGTATCCTGGACATACTACGTATACAAGACCCCAACACTCTGCCCATTGCGACTCCCTAGACCATGCTCTAATACCATCTTTGTAATATCCCCAATACAGAGATTCTACCAACAGGGAATAGACCGTCCTATCCCCCTGAGCCTCAGACTTTCTGACAGCTGTTAATCTCATTTCATACATAATCTTATGCATGAGACATTGTCCAACACAATCAACATAAATACAAAATACTCCTCATACTATGTACTCAAATGCACTACACAATACAACTCTAATGGTGAACTCTTATAATACATTACATATGTAATATTTACTAAATAACATATATGATACATGCCATTTCCCGACTCTAACTGGACTGAACTTTATCTATGACTAGACTTGGTGGACCGAACACCCTAGTGGCTGCCATCAGTATCCATCATCTCGAGCTCTTCCTCCGGATATTCCTGTAAAACAAAGAAACTGAGAGTGGGGGGAGGGTTAGATAATTGAACGATCTAGTGAGTGGACAATTAAAACGAAAACTATTTCTTTCTGAAAATTCAAGATTCTAAATAGAAAACCCTCCCATAAAATAATCTTTTCTGAAATCTAGATCTTAACTGAAATAGCTATGTTTCTCTAAAACTTTTATGAAAACTCATTTCTGTTTATGAGAATCTGTGCTTTTCTGTAAAACTGTATTCCCGTGAAAACTCTTTTACAAATCTTATCATTTCTAAAAAAATATTTATTTATGGAAATTCATTTCTGAAAAATATGTCTTTTTGAAATCACTATCCGGATATCTAGCGTATGGGAGCGCTATGTACCGCCGTCCCCCCACACGTAAAATCTGGCACTTAGGAGCGTCCCCATGTACGTAAATATCTGGTGGTCTTAGGTGAGTTACATCTCGTCGTCCCCTAAACCACAAATCTGGAGTCGGGGTGCAGATCTAATCTACCATCCAGACTCAAATCTGGCATATAGGGGCATCAATCATCCTTAGTCCTATGTTGCGTGTGCACACGATATCTGTAGCCGTCAATTCCATATATGAGTCAAGTTACATACTGATGTGGATTTTTCCCCCATGCCTCGAAAATCATAAAACTCAAGTTCTAAAATCATTCCTTTCTAAAAATATTTCTCAAAACGTTCTCATTCAAACATAATTGAAAGAAACCTTGGCTAATGCCCTAAGTGCTCAAAAGCAAATCTTGATTCAAAATCATACAAATAAACATAGTTTAAGAGAAGCGTCCACTCATAGGTTGGAATCTGGCTTGCATTACTCACCTTGCTGAAGGAAATTGCGGTTCCTATATTGATCTATAATTGATAATTTTGATTAGAAAATGGGCTGAGGAAATTGTTAAGGAATTACGCTAATTTATCTATTCAAGTACTTGCTAACACTTCAATGCATATCATGCATATATCATGATGTAATATATGTATATGAGCTGATACGAGACCCTTAGGGTAGCCTCTAACATGCTAGGGTGAAATTGGAATGAACTAAAATTGATTTGGGGAAATTCCAGATTAATTTTCTCAATCATAATTAATCCAAGATTAATTCTGTTCGAGTCAAATGTCAATGGTGAATCTTTGGGAAGCGACCCAAGAGATCCCTGGATATGTTGGCAGTAAATACGATCATCGGACTATCCGAACATGTGCGTACCCGGTACCACGTTCTTACCAATTTTCAAGATATGGTTGGCTTCTAGTAAAGCATCGTGCCTACCCAATTCTCCAGAAATATTCAACGAAGAATACATAATCTGTATCAGGCATAGTATACAATGTATTACGTGATACAATCAAGTATCAGATGTCACATCCTAGGCCTGGGGCTGGAATTGTGTTTGCCCCGTATGAAGCATATATTGGATCCTGCCTAACCAGTCTCTGTAATCGGATAATCATGACCTAGTCATACTATCCCGATAGTTGCAACATTTAATAGTACTACTATCCTATCCTGCGTGATCATCATCTCCATATGACTGAAGTGACACTCTCATCTTGACATCACACCCAATACACTAGGATTCTCAGTAAACCCAGAAGAGACATACACAGAACATGTTAAGGCTCCGGATGACGAAAACCAAAGCATACTGATTGTCGTAAGTATTAGCGATGCAAGTCTCAAGTTAAGACCACATACACCTACCCTAATTCGGATTCCCATAGACACATAGTCATAGTGCCAATGAGACTCCGATGGGTCTATCCAGAGCGAAGATGTTTTCGGTCCAACGGCTAACAGAACCTCCTATCAGACTTGCATAAGTATCCAATTCTTAAATATATGAGAACTATACAGTTAAGCTTCCATAATGCGCACAAATGTAATACTAGTCTATTCCGCATTATCGATGTCCAGTCTCGATAATACTACGACTAGGGATATTTAATGATTAAAACTTTCGTGGATTAATATTGTCTCATGTCTTATTAATCTGGTACTAATCATATGGACTTTTATCATTTATATATCCAAGTAATCCAATTACACAATGATAAAAGAACAATTTCCTTTGTCACATAGTTAATTTGTACAAAACCACCATGTCTTTTACAAATAGTGATGATATGGGTCATAATTGTCCAAAAATCTCCCACTTAGCCTATAGCCAATCACTCAAGTGTCCAACACCTGAAATATGTACGGGTCGCTCAAACTTTTGCTAAGAAATAGCTTTCGTCAGCGGATCTACAAGGTTATCATCTGAAAAATCTTTTCAATCTTGACATCGCCACGATGTATGATCTCACAAATCAGATGAAACCGTCAAAGTACATACTTGGATCATTGATGAGACTGTGGTTTCTTATCCTGTGTTGTAGCCCAGCTCAGCTGCTAATAGAACTACTCCTAATCCAATTAGGAATTTATAGATCCAAAATGCTTTTTTTGCTGCCTCATACGTAACAGGCTCATTATCCTCAATAAGATTAATATCTACATGAGGTGAGATTAGAAACCCATACCTCTCAGGTTTTATTCTGACTCTCTTCGACCTACGTGGTTCTTGTGTATTAGAAGATTATGGAACAGTCTCATCCCTGAAGAACTGTTCATGTTCCGTGAAGGGTCGGTGCCAGGAACATTATCACTCCGATTTTTCATCGAGTTCTACTTTCCTCCCACTTACCACTGCATTTTGGAATTCCTTTTCGAGGAAAACCTCATGGAGAGCAACAAATATTTTGTTCTCTTGTGGGTTGTGGAAATAATATCCTTTGGTTTCCCTAGGATAACTAATTATAAATAGGCACTTATTCGATTTAGGTTTTAGTTTGGTACCATCCAAACGTTTAACGTATGCCCAACATCCCCAAATCTTTAGAAATGAGAAACCCGGTTTCTTTCCTGTCCATATATCATATGGAGTCTGTCCAACAGACTTTGATGGAACCTTATTCAAAATAAGTATTGCACTGTTCAATGTGTATCCTCAGAAGGAAATTGGTAGATCAGTGCGACTCATCATTGACCTTACAATGTCCAACAAAGTTTGATTTCTCCGTTCGGACACACCGTTCAATTGAGGTGTTCCAGGAGGAGTCCACTGTGAAAGAATACCATATTCTTTTAAGTAATCGAGAAACTCATTGCTCAAGTATTCTCCACCACGGTCTGACTGCAATATTTTAATACTTTTGCCATTCTGTTTTTCTACTTCGTGTCGAAACTCTTTCAATTTCTCAAAAGTTTCCGACTTCTGTTTCATAAGATACACATAACCATAACGTGATGCCTCATCCGTAAAGGTTACGAAGTATTCATATCCACCTCTAGCCTGGCTAGACATGGGCCCCATACGTCACTATGAACGAGGGCTAACAGTTCGGTGGCACGTACACCCTTACCTCTAAAAGGTGTTTTCGGCATTTGCCTAATAAACAAGATTTGCAGACATCATATGAATTAGGATCAAATATGTCCAAGTATCCACTATTCGAAAGTGTGGATATACGAGTCTTGTTAATGTTTCCCAGACGACAATGCAATAGATAAGTTTCATCTGTTTTACTCAATTTGAGCCTTTTGTTTGTCATATTATATGTTTGAGATTCATTTATATTCAAAATATAAGACCATCATTAACATCTGTTGTACATATCAAAATGTCATCTTTACATACAAAACACCCATTGTTTTTTAATACAAAGGTATACCCGCATTGGGTTAAACTAGATACAGAGATGATGTTTCTAGTCAAACTAGGTATAAAATAATAGTCACCTAATGTAATTACATGCCCCCAATGGAAGATACAAAACATAGGTCCCAACGGCCAAAACAGCGACTCTCGTCCCATTTCCGACTCATAGGTCGATCTCGCCTGAAGCCAGTCTCCTGCTAATCAGCAGATCTTGTACATCAGTACATATGTGAGTACTATATCCAGAATTAAAAATCCAATTTTTAAAACCAGTGGTGGACATGTTTATAACAAACATACCTAAAGTCGGAGCCTTACCCTTCTACACTTCCTTTATGTATGCCTTGTACTCACGACAGTCACGCTTCTAGTGACCCCGTTTGCTACAGTGTAGGCAGACATCTTGGGATATGTCTTTACTCTTCTGAGAAGACTGTGATGATTTGGCCTTGCCATTTTTCTTCTTTTTCTTCACACCTCCAGGAGCCTTCAGCCAAGCCTTGGCCTTCTGCGATGTCTAAGTAAGATGTGCCTCGCACTTCTTGCCCTTCAGAAGCTCTGGCTCTACTTCTTTCAGCATCACCATTAACTCTCCAAGAGTCTTTTCTTGGTTCATCATATTGTAGTCCATGACGAACTCGCCCCAGCAATCGGGCAGAGACTGTAAGATCAAATCTATAGATGTATCGGCCTCGAAGGTTATGCCCAGCTGACCTAGCTGTTCGATGTCAGAAATCATCTGCGACATATAGTGCTCGACAGATGTACCCTCTGACATACGCGAGCGAAATAGCTTCTTTTGCAATTCATACTTCTGTGATCTAAGGTTAGATCTGTGAAAATCCTTCAATTTCAACATCATTCTATAATGATCCAATCCTTTGTTCTGACGACGAAACTGAGGAGTCATTGCGGCAAGCATGACAGATTAATCACTAAAGTTATCATCACGATGAGTCTTCCAAAGCTCATGCTCTACTATTTGCTCAACTATGGGCTCAGGCTCGAGAGGTTTCTCTATGACATAAAGTAAATTCTCGGCTCCCAGGACTATCCTGAGATTCATCTCACAATCTGGAAAATTGGAGCCGTTAAAGATATTATCGCCCATGATGATGTCCCTAATGCTAATCTTTCCAGCCATCTCGATTGCAATAGTCCAACTATCCAATCAACGATTTTGGGTACACTCAAAATATAATGGTTACTATAGTCCAACTATATAACCAACTACAAGTGGAGTATTGTCTTGTACAGTCTAACTTTTCAAAAAAGCAATAAAACAATATTAGTCCAACTAATTTATTTATAACAACGATAAATAAAATAAAAGAGCGTATTTTAGCAAGTATTAAACGAAATTGCAAATTTAATACTAGCCCCCCACTACTTTTCAGCGAGCCTCTAACCCTCTGTTGAGTACTCGGGAAACCCAGTTTCCTAGTGGGCTAGGATCCCGTTAAATAACACACATCCTTGACTTTGGTCAACAAGCTGTATGAAACTTAAATAGGTAGATCTCTAAGATCAATTGGATCCCATCCAATTCATAGATCCGGTAGGTGGATCTCCAAGTCCAAGATATATATCCAATATATATTTTCTAACCTTTTCCTCTGAATCAACTAAGCCTTGGCTTTAGCTCAACAAGCTTAATGATTCCAGTTAAGCGCAACCCATTGACAGTGGGAAAGCTTCGTAATCCACGTCGATGAACATAAGTGACCTTGACTTTGGCCAACAAGTCACAACTGCCCAAGACATGCGATATGTAACAAATCCTTCGTGGTTCAAACACATCTGCGATGGACAATGATCTTGACTTTGGCCAACAAATCAAAGCCAATCTTGGATCTTGAGAAAGAACCACTCAATGGAAGGAAAACACTTAATATTATAGTGAGGGTTTTTCGCGTAAATTGGCAACCAATTTATTATCTTTGATTAGGTCTCATCATACACTCTAAACATGCATTCTAAAAGCATAATAAGGCGCGATAAAATTTAATAATGATATGCGGATGGATATATAATATAAATTTGTTCCTAGAACAAATCTCTCTCTCTTTCTCTCCTCGCTGCCTTACTTTCTTCTACTACCCAATTACATAATACATAAAGAAACCTCATTTACATTGAGGGGAATTGGTGAGAAGAGAAATACAAAGAGAATAGAAGGTGAAAGGCTAGACACGCAGGTCCAATTTAAATAGATAAGTACCATACTTACAACAATTTCCAAAATTGCCCAACCGATCTAATATCCATCGATATACATTATTCATATAAATACATCAAAGTATTCACACAAAGCATGATGTAAATTAATCTAATTCAATTAATTAATCTTTGATTAATGACCATCCAATGTTCATACAACGATTTGATTTGCGCGAGTCCAACTCGTTTAAGAATAAATACTCAAAGTACGTATTCTTGAATTATATCGAACTACAATTTTAAATCCAATTCAAATTGTATCCAATACTAATTCGTGTTTAATCCAAATTAAACAATTACACTTTTAATAGTGCCTTTTAGTCTTGGATTCCAAATCCAATCTAAAGGGGTCTCAAAGGCCCAATTAGCATCCAATGCCAATTCAATTAAACTCCAATAGGCTTTCAGTTAATTCTTTCGGCATGGGCTTTGGCCATTATGGATCCAGCCCAAGATGCCAAGGCCCAAGTTAGGAATCACCCTATGCCACAAAATCAATTTAGGCCCATTAGGCCCAATTAAATTTAAAAGGCCTAATTGTCATATTTCGACTTTATAGAAATGGTATTAGGCCCAATTGGATCCAATCCAATTGTCCAAAACCATACTTGGCCCAACCAAGCCCATTAGCCCAAATTCAACAAATTAAATTAATATATTATTCCAATTACATATTAATCCAATTAAAGTGTAATTAACATCACTAATCAATTAATCTAATGTTTCCAAAACACTAATTATTCCAATTAATCATGCTCAATTATTTCAATTAATGTCCAACACAAATTGAAGCAAAATCAATTCATTCCAACATGCTTCATCCCCCGACAATCACATGAAACAACATTCAATTTTGATTTCAATCAAATTAAACCAACAATTAACATTCATTTCACGCTTTAGACTCATCCAATAGTCTAATTTCAAAAAATACCATGAGAGCTAATTAGGGTTCCATTCGGCCATGTAAGGATTTTGGGGAAAAATAATCTAATCAATTTTTCACAAATCCAATGATGCACAAATCCAATTCATCATCATCATATAAACACAACCAAACAACCAATTTGGAAAAATCATGCTCCAAGCAAAAATACCCAAATTAAAGTTAAGAACCCTAGAATTCAAATCATATTTAGATTGGCTCTTGATACCATTGTTAGTGTCCTACACATGCCCAAGGTCTCTAAACAAGATTTGTGTGTGAATAAATCAAAGAAGTTACGGAAATACTTACAATGATCGGTTGAGGAATTTCAAAAATTTATCCTTGAATGTTGAAGCTCCAAGCTTTGTAGAGTGTTTCTAACACTTGGGTGAGTTTCCCTAACACCTCACTTTGACTCTTAAAGTGCTAGCTTTTACAAATTTTGAAAATAAAATTTCCTCCAAGGAAGAGAGCCTCACGACAATGGGAGAGAAAAAGAAGAAGAATAGTGTATTTTTTAATTTCCAAAACTTAATACAAAAAATTGACATCCAAAGTGTGTAGGTGTGTGTAATAAAATATCCAATCACTATTCCAACTACTTCCATCACATAGTGACATGTGATGTAAGTTAATGGGTCCCACCCAATTAAATTCCAAATTCAAGTTGGCTTACACAACACACTTTGGGCCCGGTTTCATTTAATCCGATTAAACGAATTTTTCGTCGCGACGTAATTAAATCCAATTTAATTAAATAATAATGCCTAGTAAAATTATTATGAAAGTCGCTTACGAATTAATTCCAAATTAATTTGTTCGCTTGAATTAAAATCCAATTTTAATTCCGTATTGAAATCTAATTTTAATTAATATATCTGATATATTATTTTACCCCAATTAAATAGTAAAATCCAATTTAACTATTAAATTTACTTTGGCGATTAATTCCAAATTAATCACGTTCTCTCTTCTAGACGAATTAATCCCATATTAATTCTTACCACAATTAATCCGAGATTAATTTTCTCTATCATAATTAATCCCAGATTAAATCTGTTCGAGTCAAATGTCATTGGTGAATCTTTGGGAAGTGACCCAAGAGATCCCTGGATATGTTGGCAGTAAATACGGTCATCGGACTATCCGAACACGTGCGTACCATGTACTATGTTCTTACCGATTTACAAGACATGGTTGGCTTCTAGCAAAGCACCGTGCCTACCCAATTCTCCAGAAATATTCAACGAAGAATATATAATCTGTATCAGGAATAGTATACAATGTATTGCGTAATATGATCCAGTATCGAATGTCACATACTAGGCCAGGGGCTGGAATTGTGTCTGCCCCGTACGAAGCATATATCGAATCCCGCGTAACTAGTCTCCATAATCGGATAATCATGACCTAGTCATACTATCCTGATAGCTGCAGTATTTAAGAGTACTAGTACCGTATCCTGCGTGATCATCATCTCCATATGACTGAAGTGACACTCACATCTTGACATCACACCCAATACACTCCGATTCTCAGTAAACTCAG